>WNLO01000096.1:0-118350 GCA_021398005.1 Sporothrix luriei | reverse complement strand
AATGGTAATAAAAATAATACCATTTTATAGAGAAAATTCAGGGCTTTAATATAGTTATAAATATATAACTAATAAAAAGGTAAAGGTCCTATAGAATATAAGGATTAAGACGACCTTATACTTATATAAGGTATTATTATTAACCTTCTTGATTATTTACTATCACCTCCTTCTTCCTCCTATAGTTATTATTACTTTATAGATAACTTATTTACGTTACTATAGTTATTTAAAAAGCTATAAAAACGAGGTATTTCAGCCACTAAAACCACCCGTTATAATTATATTAACAGTAAACAAATAGTGATATTACAGACGAAGGATAAAACTAAGGACTATATACTATAGGGTACTATTTATACTAGAAAGTATAAAGATATAGAAGTAATATAATTTGGCTTTAAGGATAACGTATTTATACTTCTTTTAAGTATATTCTTTAATAGTTAGAAGGATCCTATTAAAAGACTTCGTTAAAGGCCACTAAAGACGTTAATAAGCGTAAAAACAGTACGTCTACCTTTTAGTAATAAACCAATAAAAAATCTTATAATATTAAGTATTATAGATTTATATAACTATTATATAAATAGTGTTAATATTAACGATTAACTATATACTAGATTTCAGTTAAAAAGACGAATAAAAAGAGGTAAATAATAAGCACTTCTTTTCTTCTTTTTATTTAAAATATCTATTTTAAATATATACCTCTTATAACGTTATAGTAATAACAACGAGAAGAGCTGTTATAGCACCTTTTAAAAGCTTCTTTTCAAGCATATCTTTATAAAATTCGGTCAAGAAGTCGTCTTACGAAGTTATAAAAACTATACGGGCTTACCTTACATTCATACACCCGTAACTATAAATTATACGACAATTCGACTAAAAAAACATCAATTTTATATCTATTACTCTTTAAAAAAGCGAAATATGCTGTTTTTCGAGCCTCAACTAGCCAGGGCACCCCCCCAGAAGGCTCGAATTAATATAGGCTGCCAGCAGTACGGCGTTGCGTTGTGCCAAAATTCAAAAAGAGACTGTTGGGCGCGCTGGCATCGAAGGCCAGATTCAGGGGCTGGAAATGGCGCAGAACAGGTGTGACTTATTTTTAGGTAGTGGGGTAATGTATTTGTTTGTACCTTCTGTTCTTGTGGAGCCTTGTTGACCAATCACGAGATGCGGCTGAAAAAAGTCATATTTTCGGCCCTAAGGGGATAGTATTCTTTTTCTTTCCTTGGCCCAAAACCAAAAGTCGCCGAGAAACTAACACGACACAACATGTTGCCGTTATGCGGAGAAAGCGGCCTGACAACGCTGATCTGACCAATCCGCAAAAGTCCCATTCAACGCAATACGACGTAACTCCGTGCACTGCACTGACAGGTTACGCAACAGCAGCAGACATGACTCGTTAAGTCCCGAGATTCCGGGCAGAGGCGACAGGACAGAGAGGCTGTTAAGTCCGGCAGGCACGCCCAGACAGGCCGGGAAGACCGTCTATGAATACCATGTGATTACGGAGCACTTTGTACACTGACGATAGAAAAACATTACAAAAATCTTGATACGAATAATTTATCAGATCTCACGGAGCAAGTTCTTTTCCAAATCACGCCTACGCACGTTGAGCGTTGCATGTATCTCCCATTCTGTGGCCTATGTGGCATACAACATCATGGATGACCCCTGCATCCAGTACCAAAAGCCAGCCCAAATCTATGTAGCTTGGCTATGCATTGTCGAAGCCAACGTCGACGCCCTGGAGACTCGAAAGACCTTGTAGAGCCGCAGCAGTCGCAGCGCTGCCCCCACGTCGGGGTTCTTGATCGTGTCGGCACTGGTGATGGGCACGGCCGCCCGGTGGCTCTTTCTGAGCAGGCCACACGCACACTCGACGGGCGTCTAGGCAGAACCATGCGGTGGGCGTCTTGTTCTTGCCGTCTGCGCCAAAGCTCAGACACGCACGCTGGCACGCTCCCGCGACTGCAGAGGCACACTGGGCTACGGCACGAGCAAAGAGGCTCGACGTGGCAGACCTCAACCGCAGACGTACCCTGGCGCTGTACTTCAACGTCGTAGGCTGGCTGGGCCCAGCCGCAGCCGATTGTCGCCACCCCGTTCGCCTCCTCGGCCAAGGTAAAGAGTCTCGACAGTTGTGGCGACGGTGTGCCGATGCCAAAGCCGGTGCGGCAGCATGCTGCTCGACCGTCGGCGCTGCCATGGATGGCATTGCTTGTGGGGATTGATGGCTTTGGGACTGGCGGCGAAGACGAAGACCGTGTTGCTGTGTGTCTTTGTACCTTTGCATGACAATTTGCCATTTTGACGCGTTTCACAAACGTCAATTGCGAAGGAAGGCAGAGGAGGAAAGAGGCGGCGTGCAGAGAAGGAAGGTGCGAAAGACGACAAACACCAGGGGTCGTTCGTTGACAAAAACAGGCAAGAACCGATAAGCCAACCACCTGGCACGGTCGTATTATCTGTTCTCGTCCGCCTTGGCCTTGTTGCGTGCGGTACTATTGCTACTAGACATCTCGTCGTCATATTGTGTCGTCGCCTCGCCGTTTTGTCGTTTCGCCGTTTTGTGGTTGCTGTGGCGCCCACAATCCCCCGATCTTTGGGTCACAAAGTAACCTTGTGAGACAAACTTTGACTCTTCGCCTCTTGCAGATCGCTTTGTGCGTGGCGCCCGAGATCTGACGTAGCCGGGAAGCAGATACAAAGCAGATGAAACCCGACCCGATTGCTCGGGATGACATTAGCGCCGGCGGTTCAGATCGATCTACAAGACAAGTGCCGGTGACTGTTGCTCTAGCCCAAGAAACGCAGTGGGACAAGACCAAGTGGATTATCTCCATAATGGCCACAGTATGACTTTCAATGGGGCGTAGGGCACGTGAAACTTGCGTGTACTTTGTCCTCTGCCCATGTTGAGGCTGGTCCGAGCGTTTGTTGACGTATGTATACGGAGTAATTACTCCGTAGAGGAGTCGCTGGCAGGTCGAATGGCAACAAGCTGAAACAAGGGTGCCTTCCAATCCTCTACACGGGTAAGGCGATACATTTAGAAGTATCAGGCGAGAACAGGGCCAGAGCCACCCACAGTGTGCTAAAACAGATATATTTGGCTACCAAGGAGATAAACTGTTACTTTTCGGATTAGTATACGGAAATCAAAACCAAGTCAACAACAGAACGGTCTACAGTATGCCAGTATCTTACGAAAATAGGAAGAATAACACTGTCAAATTATTACGGTAAAATAATATGCAGAGCATGGTCGTTGCGTTTTTTCCAGTTTTTTTTTATTTTTTTTCACCCTTACAAAGTGAAAGACGAAGCAGAGACAAGGCAGAGACAAAGCAGAGACAAAGCAAAGACAAAGCAAAGACAAAGCAAAACGACAAAGGAAACGGAAATCGAAATCTGCGTGACAACGAGAAGAAGGCGAATGACGAAAACGGAGACAGAGGCAAAACGACAATGCAAAGTAGTCAAAAAAGGGGGAAATGGAAAGGAAAAAAAGAAAGGAAAGAAAAGGAAAACAAACATACACAAAAACAAAGACAGATGGGAAACAAAGACGAATACAAAGATGAAAAATAAGAAACTCTAGCAATACCGACACCACCCACTCGCAGCTACCCACCTTCAATCAGCCGATCCTGTCTCCTTGCTGCCAAGGGATATGTTGGACCACTTTTCGCTTTCGAAATTCCGCGCACTTTGCCGCATAAAGCGCGACCGGGACTTCTTGCTGATGCTGCCGGAAATGACCTTGTCCAAGACGGACGACTTTGCCTGGGCCGCACTAGACAGACGTGTGGATGCTGTGGACCCAGACGCCGTAGATCGGAATGTGTCATGAGCAAGGCTGGGCACGCCAGAACGGCTAGGATGGCCAGGACGGCCAGCACCGAGGCTGCCCGTGTCTGCAGAAACGGCGGCAGCGGCGGTGGTCTGCACGGGCTGCTGGAAAAGACCGCGTGCATAACCAAAGTCCAAGCACTGCCTGGCCGTGTAGCGCAAGCCCGGTTCCCTGACCAGCATAAGGCTAAGAAGCTCGGAAACGCTGTTGTTCATGATGCCATGTTGGGTGGCGACGAAGTTGATCACGGCCGGCGCCCACTGGGCGGTCCACTCGGCTTCCTTGCCGCATATCAAGGGCGCGTTGAAGGTGGGCAGGCCGCAGGCCCACGCCAGAAGGATGACACCAGCAGACCAGATGTCGGCGCTCACGCCGTAGCCCCCACTCGTCAAAAATACTTCGGGGGCCCAGTACGTGGCGGTGCCGACCCGGGAGGCCATCCGATGCTGGGAGTGTGCCTCTTTGGACAGGCCAAAGTCGGACAGGACAATGTGGATGGGATCGAGGCTGGCGACCAGGATGTTTTGCGGCTTGAGGTCCCGATGGGCGATGCGATGCACGTTGTGGAGGTAGTCGAGGCCAAGCAGCAACTGCTCAAAGACCGCAATACACTGGTTCGAACTGAGGCGGTACCTGCCTATGTTTCCGAGAGAGTAGTATGGCATCAGGACACGTGCCACGGGGCTTTCTTGGAAATCGATGACTTTGATGACGTGTTTCTGTGAGAGAGAGACGAGGCACAAGGAGAGCGCCGGCCGATGAGCAACGAGAAGGCATCGGAGAAGAGAGGGAAAGAAAAGGAAATGCAAAAACGTACATGGTCAAACTTGCTCATAAGTTGGATTTCTTGCAGAAAGGCCTTCGACGCCCCCTGGCTCAGGCCATCCTTGAGCAGCTTCAACGCCCCGACGTCGCCCGTGTCGAGATCCACCCAGAGTCGGACTTGTCCAAAAGCGCCCTTGTCAAGCGGCCGGCTGTAGACGCGATCGCTGTCGCGGTTCGTTGGCAGCACCGACGTGCCGGCCGCGGACGCGGCGGTGGTCATCGTGGTGATGGCAGGCGTCCTGGCCCAGACGTGAAGGTTGTCCAGATAGGCGCTCGTCGCTTGCTGGGTACGGTGGTTCGGAAACTGGATCTCGAACGTCGCCGTCTGGTACGTCTCGGCATCCTCCACGCGGACGTCAATCGTGTCCCACAGCTGCTCCTCGAACGGCCCCCGGCACACAACCGCCGTCTCGCCACCTCTGCGCGCGTGGTGCCACGTGATGTTGCCGTCTTGCGACGCCTGATCCGTGTGGGTTCGACCGATGGCGCAACCATGGGCCATGTAGCGGACGTGGATGCGCAGATCCGACGTAATGAACAGGCCAAAGTGCTGCTGTCGGCTGACACGCGAGCGTGTGAGCCGCGATGTGCCGGGCGCTGTGGTACCGGCCATGGAAAAGACAAAGACGTCCGACTGGCCGTCCACTGTGCCAAATCGCCATTCTTTGCCATCGGGATTTGTGACGCCGCGGCTGAAACGGAGCTCCAATCGGTCCGACCGGTCTGCACTGCTATGGGACCTGCTGTTTCGGCCAACAAAGATTGCCTTGTTGGACTCGTCCCGGATGGCATCTACGGCATTGCCACCCTTGTTGATAATCCATGCAAGGATGTCGGGGTCGTCCGTGGCGGGCCCGAAACGAGGCATGGCTGGAAAGGAAGCAGGTAGTAGGGAAGATGCACAGAGAAGACGAGGATGATGAGGATGATGAGGATGATGAGGATGATGAGGATGATGAGATTGATGAGGGTTGCATGGGAAACATCCATCAAAGACTGGGTGAAAGCCCATTAATATAGACATACACAACGTACGCACAAGATGCAGAGCATACAAAACACGCAAGGCATGATAACAAGAAAAATGAAAAAAAAAAAAAAAAATTGCCAGGAGAGGCTCGTGCAGCGGCAAACACGAGCCGGCCTGTCCAGATCGGCCATGCCGTAGATGTTCTAATATGGTCGTTCCCCATGGGCGTTCCAGAGTGTCCACTCGTTGCGACATTTCGCTTTTTCGTTGCAGATTCAGGAGGCAGGATGGACGCCACGTCAATATTGCAGGCCCAGCCATGCGGTGTAGGGACACGAAAGTGGGCAAGAAAGTGAGAAGGAAAGTGGGAAACTATGACTACGATGTGTTGATGCGTCGATTTTAAGAAGCAGTATAGAAATGGCAAAATGACAGAACGAGAAAATAGTAAAATGAAACGGGAGGACCAATCAGAACGCTCTGTTTGCAATGATGCTGCATGATTTATTGTGGGCACAGAGCCTGCGGGCCATGCAGCTGAGACACAAGCATGCTCTGGTGGGCCTTGCCGGTTGGTTTCCATCTGGTTTTGTGACGTTTTTTTGGTAGATATGATAATATGATTGAACACAAAATAGGCCAGAAAATGACTGAAGTCAGCCTCGTTGTCGGCAATGTTGGCCAAAGGCTAGTCCGCTCTTGTCCGTTTCCGCCCTTTCATTTCACTCTTTCACTCTCACTCTCTCACCCTCCCCGTCTTTCACTCTTTCAATTCCTTCTCTGGCTCTTCCGCTCTTTCACGCGGTCAGTTCTTTCAACCTTCCGTTTGCGGACAGCACATTTCCACCTTCCATCTTCTCCTTCTCGTCCCCCCTCCTCCTACTTCTCCTTTTTCTCTTTCTTCTTCTCTTGCTCCGGACCCCTAGGCTTGTGTTTACAAACTTGCAACTTCAACCTTCTGCGTATCCCCATCTGCTTTCTTGTTCCACCTTCTTGAAAAAGCCTCGTTCTGTTGTTTCTTTCTCTTCCTCTCTATCTTTATCTTTCTTTTTCCATTTTCTTTTTCAATTTTTCTTTTCCAAATTTAGTTCTCTCTCTCTCTCTCTCTCTCTCTCTCTCCACCTCTCTCCCCATTCTATTCCCTTCCACTTTTCCTCACGGACCCTACATAGACCCTACAAAGACCCTCAGCAGTACTCTGCCTTTGTCACGTACTCTTCTCCGTCTTCTTTCAGGGTATAAAGCATCGTAAAATCCCCCTGGACTGTGCATCGCCGGGTTTTAACCATTTCACATTGTCACATTCATCCGCATTCCTACTTTTATTTTTATTTTCATTTATTCTTTTAGGTTTCTCCCTCCACAACCGCAACAGCACACACACACAGCACAAAACCTTTCCTGCAACAAGCACAACTTGCCTCCACAACCTTAGCTACAATGGCAACGTCTCCTTTTTACTCGTTACCGCACCATGATCATGGCGCAAAAGTCATCATGCCCAACAAAGAAAAAAATCCCGAACGCAGAGTCACCATCGAAAACGGAGTAACGTGTGTATACCCCGGTTTGACATGGAGACAGAGAGATGGAAGGAAATACCTCAAAACACTAACCCAGCTGTAGTGTGGTCACCGATCCCAACTTGGACATCAATGACCTGTTTAACGAAAAGACGCGCCTTGCCCTTCTCCATGAAGCCATGTAAGTTATTCCTTGTTTTATGAAACGAAGCCACGGCACACGACAGGCCATAGATTCTGCCATCAGTCTCCTCCATCCTAGGTGGCTTTTAATTCGTCCGCTGACTGTTTTCATTGACAGACAAGCAGAAGCACTACTCAAAGCGCCCGACGCCGGTGACCTGACCAACAAGCTTCAACAGCTCACGGATGCTGGGGCCCGATTCAACCAGGATCGCTCCGGCCGGTTCGACGATCCCGGCCAGATCGACGTGACCCCGTCACCAGAGGCTTATGAGCAAGCCTTGGGAGACGTCATACCGCTCAGCTCCGTCACTGACGACGAGCTGCGGTCTTTGCGTGCCGAAGAGGACCAATTCCGCGACCGGCTTGTGGCTGCCGGATGCCCGCCGTGCCTCCCGGCCGACGGCGAGTACCGGTTTCCTTACGACTTTGCACCGGGGTGCCTTCCCACGTCCAACCCGGCGGCCATGTATTACTTGAGAAAGGACGGTAACTTTTACAGACAGCCCCTGCGGGCCCAGTTCTTTGAGTGGGACACGCTTGGAAATTTTCAGTATTTTCAGCGCAACCACCCCGACACGTTGCCTGGGCCTGGGGAGGAGGAGCGTGCATTCCACGACTATATGGAGGAAGTCAAAACGCATCTGCGTGGGCGAAACCTTACCGAATCCGCCGACCTCGTGGCATTTTCGCTCGATGTGGCCAAACAGGACGCCCTTCAAAACTGGCTCGAGTTCATGGCCATGCATTTGGAAATACACCTGGAACTCGAGAGAAAAGCTAAAGGATATCTCTATTATCCGGCCGGCCCAAGCCGGGAGCGGGTTAAGGTCCTAGGCGATTTCAAGGTCGAATGCCATGATGAGCTGTTTGAATGGTTAGAGGCGCAGCGTGTTGTCATGTCGGAGCGTCTACGGACGGCGGCGGGGACGCGAGAGACGGGAGAGGCGGGAGAGACGGGAGAGACGGGGGAGACGGGGGAGACGGCCGCGACGGCCGCGACGGCCAACGCAAAGGTCACGAAGACGACTGGCATAGCGAGGACCAGGGCCAACGCCTTGAGCACCCTGCCAACGTCGCGCCGCGGTATTGTGAAACGAAGCGGCCCTCCAAAAAAGCCGATCAAGAAGACTACCGCCGTGACGACGAGAAGCGGCCGGCAAGTGCACCGACCTCGGCGTCTGGGGTTTGCTTAGGATTGGACTGTGACTGGCTTGGTGTTGTCTGTTTTATTTCTGTTTCCCTTTGTTTCGCTGTTTTCGTCATTCTTTCTTTTCCGGGCACAATTCGATTTTCGCTAAATATGTTAAATGGAAGAACGGTTATCACGCTCCCATCCATAATTGGTCATTGCACGCCCAGGTAACCTTGCAGTAGCTTCGACTGGTTTCAGTTTACTTGATGAATTTATCTCACGTGTAGTCACATCTCTCAATACACCGCTGCTCGAAAATACGGCGAAAGCGTTAGCTGAGGTACCCAATCGCCACAAGGCAAGAGTGAGGCCTCGATGGTTACACAGATGTGGACGACGGTGCGGTGAGGAAGCATTTTATTCGTCGAGGTGGCGAAGAAATTAGCCGTCGAGGACCCGACGACCCACTAAACGGCCTTGATGCCCCGCTAAAAGGCCTCCGTGACTCCATTGAATGCTCCATATCGAGGCCTTTTTGGTGGAGCACTAGCTCTCCTGTATTGCGGCCGCCCAACTTAGGAGCTCCAAGCTCGAATTCGAGGCCACGGCAGTCGCACCTACCTCAGTATTGAGTTACCCCACCCAGCCTTTCTTCTGCCTATCCCCTCTTCATTCTCCTTCTCCTCTTCCATTTCTTCTCCTTTTCTTTTCTTTCTTCTTTCTCGTCTTTTCATCTCGTCCCGCCTTCTTTCTCTCCTCTCGTCTCGCCAGTCCGTCTGCCCGCCTGCTTTGCTGTCTTCCCGCACATCATTTGCCGTCGTTCCGCGCCAGTAGTCTCACCACTCGGCCCTACGATGTACTATTTGTGCTCACACTTTTTATATACCCAGCTGTCTATACGCCTATGCCCTCTGGTTGATTCACAGCCTTCGTTATCCGCCCGCGCTGCTTGTCTGCTCGCGCCCTCGTCTGCGCTGCGCCTCCTGTTCTCGTTGCGCTTTACTTTGCTCCAACCCCCGCTCGCATTGTCGCTATTTCCCACGACGTGCAACGATGGATAGCATGTCGGATTCGAAGACACACAAGCTGCTGGACCGTTTTCTGGCCAAAAACCCGCCGCAGCAGTTCACCTATGCCTTGGAAACGTTTCTCGCCTCTCCACTTCCGACTCTCCACACGGCGTCGTGGATGCCACCCGCGGACGAGGCCGCGGTGCGTCTGGGCCTCATTCGTCAATTAAAAAAAAATTTCATCGAATCAATTCCGGATCTTGAGCAAGATTTTACCTTTACTGCGTCACACGTATCGGCCCTGGTCTTGATGCCCGTTAGCACCCTCCGTCTCTTTGTCGCCGATACTGGTTCTGACAGGAACCGTATTTCCAGAAGACTTGCTGCTGAAGCAAGTCTTGTTTGGATACGTAAGATGAGAGATATGATTCGTTACTGTAAGTGGTTCTGACCTCTTTTATTTTCTATTGGCCGTGCCTTTGCCTTTCCGAGGAGCACCCATCCCTGACATCCTATTTATAGTTCTTCAAGGCCAACACCCCGATGCTGTAAACAAGAAACGAAAGACGCCCGGGCAAGATCCGCAACCTGTCGAACAGCCGCGTGACGCCGACCTTGATGCTGGAAATGGATTTGTTAGAAGAAATGAGCAGCAGAAGAAAATGGTTTGTCCTCTTCCATGCCTCTTATATCGTCATTTCTATTTAGTTTATGTCTTAACATCCCAGTGCCTCGATCGGGACCAAAACAAGTGCATCTTCACCAACAGCATGCACCCGGAAGTTTGCCACATTGTACCCTTCGCATTTAACTCGACCACGACAAACTTGACAAGATACACCACCAATTTCTGTTCTATAATGGCGACAATGTTCTTTGACAAGAAAGACGCCTCTTCGAGCCAAGGCCTGATTACGTCAGGTCTGGGATGCAGTGATAAATACTGGAACATGCTAAGCATCGACCCTTCCCTCCATGCTGCGTGGTCCCGGCCCTACTGGGCTATACAATGCATCGGAATCGAACCAACGAACGAGCCTCAATTGTCCGACAATCCATACAACAAACATGCGGTTGTTCTCGTCTTCCATTGGATACTTCCCCGGCTGGGTAACTGTGACCCTGATCGACATATCAGCCTTGACCGCGACACGGACGACTACCAAGACATGGTGCACAGGGCGAGCGATGTCCCCCAGAGCGGCGAAGGATACCGGCCTGGTCCTGTCTCACAAAATTTGCCCAGTGCTATAGGACACGACACCTTCCGCCCACTTGTCACCGGACAAGAATTTCGTGTGGTCCTCGACACACTCGAAGACGCCCAGAACATGCAACAGATGGTGAACATCCAGTGGTGCTGTCTGCGACTCGCAACAATGTCCGGCGCATCTGGACCAAATGACTTTGACAATTTCTCTGAATTTGACTATGATAGAGACGAGTATCAAATGGACGTTTTTCGGCAAATATACCAAAGCCCTGATGCCTAGGTATCGTGTGGCCGTATAAAAACATATCGGGGCGTGATCGTCGCCTCTATACCTACCATTGTAGTTGTCCGTCCTGGTCCGGAGCTGGATGGACCTTAAATACTACTCATCCGCAACTGCAAACGCATCAAAAACACCATTGTCACGTAGAAAATCTGCGCCATCGTCGTTCCCATTAAAGATGTATTGGATTACGGGGTTTGGATTGCTTTCCAGAACAGACAAAATGCATTCATTTCTCATCTCTTCCTAGGATGCATGCAACGGTCAGCCTCGTGGATCAAGAGACTGTGGAAGAACGGCGGCTCCGGTCGTCGGCGCAAAATGAAGTGAGGAGACCACTGCCCCTGCACGTCGATGTGGTGGAAGCGTTCGTCCGAGAATAGGGTTGGTTGGCTCTTGGTAGGGGTTGGTTATTGGGTCGTGTTCTTTTTATTTGGTTTCTTTATTTTCTTTTCTTTTGCTGTCCCTCCCGCACATCCCCATCGGTCCGCAGGTGGCTATCATCTGAAACCTTGGCACATAAATCTGTTTCAACCAAGGCGACCCGAGGACGGTGGATATGGGAGGAAGGCGGACTCTCTCCGCATGGCGCACTGCTCGCTCCAAAGGAAGACTGTGCCTCTCAAGAGTCGACACGGCGGCTGCCATGGACAGGACCAGTGATTAAACTCTCTTGAAGAGGTTTCGTTCTCTTCTTTTGTCGTTCTTCCTACTCTCGCACTCGGACAAGAGACACTCCGAAGTACCTATAAACCCACCTTCCCAGTCTCCTTCTACATTAATTACGTCGCATGCCAACAGCCCGATTGCGTTGCATCGAAAGAGCCTCAGGCCGTCTTTCGTCCTTTGTCTTTCGTCCTTTGTCGTCGCTCGTCTATCCCAGGAGGCGGGATCCAGGGGCCGAGATAATAACGGGAGAGAATTGCCTAAAAGGGCGTTTCCAACTGGGACGACTTCAGCCGCTGCACGGCCTGGCCACACACCAACAGCAGACGTCCGCTGCCAGATCCGATGCCTTTGTCCTTTTGGCCTTGGCCGTCCGGCCGTCCTCGGCTATTTTTGACTTTTCCTTCCCGCTCACGCATCTCCGTGTCCATCCACCAGAACCCATCTAACAGGCATAATGCGTCCTGCATGCAGCTGCACACGAGCCTTGGCTGCACGTGGGACGAAGTAGAGGGGAATATGCACACGTATATAGGGACGACAAGGAGCAAAGCCAGCTCCGAAGAAAGAACGAGAAGCAAGACTTGATACCCATGGAGCCAAGGAAGGAAGAATCAACAGGGGAGTGATGACCGTCTTTATTCTCCCTCTTTCGTCGAAGAGAACGAACAAATAAACAGAAGAGAAGCCTCCCCTGGTGAATCCCATCAGCCTGGGCACGACGTATTATGACAAGACAAACCGCAAACAAACCGAAAAAAAGATCCGCCCGATAAAATTGTCTCAATATCGACCCGGGTCGCTTTGACTTCCACAGCTCTGCGCCCGTTCTTCCCCCCTGCTCGTCATTCTCATGCATCGCCTGCCAGATTGCGACGTTCGCTTGGTAGATTGGCTGGCAGAGTGGGTGTTTGGCGTTCTGGGCTCTTTTTGTGCTGCGCTACTATAAAACCGCCGTACTATAGACACGTCGTCTATCGCCATCCGCACCATTCCGCAGCGGCCGGACATGCTGGACATGCTCTATCGGTGGGTGCGGTCATCGAGTTCGGGCCCCTATGCATTGAAGCGGACCTGAAAACGTCCTTCTCGGGTCTCTTTCGTTTCTGCCATTGTTCCTCGTTCATCGCGGTGCCATTGATGATCATAGTAGTCCGCGCACAACAGAATAGAAGGCATCAATACGACGTCTATACAAGAATACGGATTCCGTGATCACCAATAAATCAAAGCAGCTCTCCAGCCCGCCCGCGCGAACCATCCCTGCCCTGGCCGTATTGCCACGTTTTTCCGTCTCGTCTTGCCTGATTTCGCAAAACGGGTGCTGGCCGCCCATCGGTCTGTCTGTTCCACATTTGTTAGACGACTTGCCTTCGGCCCGCCCGGCCGTTGTATGTGATCGACTGGCTGTGTTTGTGCCTGTGTTTGTGTCTGTGTCCGTCTCTTTGTTGTTCCTGTATCCAGTCCGGTCCATAGCTGTCCTGCTATAGCTCTGGGGACCGGCGCATGACTGTCCATCCCTCTGCCTTCGTCTTGCTGTCTTATATAAACATTCTTTCTCAGCATTCCGTTCATTCTCTTGCCACTCTGGCTACCTCTTCTCTTCTTTCTCGTTTCTACTTCCACTTGTCTGGTCCTGCTGCCATACGTGACGGTCCACGCTGCTGTTTGGCCTCGTTTTGCTTTGTTGTCCTTGTTGTCACCCCTTTTGGTCCTTTTACTTGCTTACTTTTTTCTTCTTTCGTTTTGTCTCGTCCATTCCCTCCACCATGCCTCTCGCCGTGAGTGCCCCGGCTTCGGGCGGCGCAGAAGGCCCGCAGTTTGAAAAGGTCGACTGGAAGCGCGAGCCGGGACTGCGCAAGCTCTACTTTTACGCCATTGTCTTGTGTGTCGCCTCTGCCACCACGGGTTACGATGGGTAGGTCACTCTCTCTCTCTCTCTCTCTCTCTCTCTCTCTCTCGTCATCCATGGACCGCAGCTGACCGCACAGCATGTTCTTCAACTCGGTGCAAAACTTCGACTCGTGGAAAGACTTCTTTGACAACCCCCAGGGCTCGATGCTCGGGCTGCTCGGCGCGCTGTACCAGATCGGCAGCCTCTGCTCCATCCCGCTGGTCCCCCTCTTCACCGACAACCTGGGCCGCAAGCCGCCCATCGCCGTCGGCTGCGTCATCATGATTGTCGGCGCCGTGCTGCAGGGCAGCTGCCAGAACCTGCCCACCTTCATGGGCGGCCGCGCGCTGCTGGGCTTCGGCAACTCGCTGGCGCAGATCGCGTCGCCCATGCTGCTCACGGAGCTGTGCCACCCGCAGCACCGCGGCCGCCTGACGACCGTGTACAACTGCCTCTGGAACGTGGGCGCGCTCATCGTCACGTGGGTGTCCTTTGGCACCAACTACCTCCACAACAACAGCTCGTGGCGCATCCCCGCGCTGCTGCAGGGGCTGCCGTCCGTCATCCAGCTGGTCTTCATTTACTGGGTGCCCGAGAGCCCGCGCTTCCTCATGGCCAAGGACAAGCACGAGCAGGCGCTGGCCATCCTGGCCAAGTACCACGGCAGCGGCGACGCCAACCACCCGACGGTGCAGTTCGAGTACCGCGAGATCAAGGAGACGATCCGCCTCGAGATGGCCAGCCAGAAGAACAGCACCTACCTCGACTTCTTCCGCACGCGCGGCAACCGCTACCGCCTCGCCGTGCTCGTCTCGCTCGGCATCTTCTCGCAGTGGTCCGGCAACGCCATCATCAGCAACTACCAGAGCATCCTCTACGACACCGCCGGCATCACCGACCCCACCACCAAGCTGGGCCTCTCGGGCGGGCAGACGGGGCTGGCCCTCGTCGTGTCCATCAGCATGGCCATGCTCGTCGACAAGATTGGCCGGCGGCCCATGTTCCTGGCCTCGACCGGCGGCATGTTTGCCACGTTTGTCTTTTGGACGCTCACGGCCGGCCTCTACCAGGACCGCGGGCTCGACCGCGCCTCCTACGCCATGATCTTTTTCATCTGGCTCTTTGGCGTCTTCTACTCGCTCGCCTGGTCCGGCCTGCTCGTCGGCTACGCCATCGAGATCCTGCCCTACCGCCTGCGCGGCAAGGGCCTCATGATTATGAACTACACCGTCCAGGCCGCGCTGACGCTCAACGTCTACGCCAACCCCGTCGCCTTTGACTTCTTCAAGGCCCACTCCTGGAAGTTCTACCTCATCTACACCTGCTGGATCTTCCTCGAGCTGCTCTTTGTCTACTTTATGTACGTCGAGACCCGCGGCCCCACCCTCGAGGAGCTGGCCAAGGTCATTGACGGGCCCGACGCCGCCGTGCCGGAGATGGACCTGACCCAGGTCGAGAAGGAGCTGCACCTCAACGAGGTCGAGCGGATTTAGGGTGGTGTGGGGGGCGGGGGTCGGTCGAGTGGTCGCGGCGGTGATGGTTGTCCCAGGAAAGCTGAAAGTTGCTGTGTTTTGGCATAGTTTATTTCCCATTCCTTAATTTCTTTTTTTCCCTCATGTCGTCCTTACTTGCAATCATACTGTACTTAATCCTGTCTTAATATGCAATCCTTTTTTTTTTCTTCTTTTCTTTTTTCTCCTCTTCCTCTTCTCCGATCTATTTTAAACGTGCTCGCTCAAAGTAAAAGTACTCGCTCAACGCTCGGACCAGGCTTCATTATCCGCCGTCCCGTCCCGTCTTCGGTCTGCTGTCGCCCGTCATCAGCCTCCAATCGGTCCGTCTACAGATTCACCGTCGAGAGCGGTTGAAATAGAAACATATCTATTCAAAAAAAGTGAGAATCAAACTAAAAATACAAGAGAATACAAGGAGTGCAGTATTTTATACAATCCTTTTTGTAGGGTATATCGTCGCCATCCTTCATAACGGGCACAGCGCCATCGATGCCGATGCCAACAGTCGGCTGCCTTCTGACAGTGCCATGATGACATTGCCGTCCAGCCCTGGAGCCATGCATGGCCGCCGACAGCCGTACGCCCAACTGTCGACGCCGTTTTCGTGTCTCCTTGTCTCCTTGTCTCCTTGTCTCCCTCACCGCACATCGGTGATGCCCGGCGACGACATCACATCCAGCTGCCGCCGCCCCTTTCTCAACAGAAACTCAATCGCAGCAAAGTCCTTCTTCTCCAGCCCCTTGTTCTTGGCGAACTCGGAGCGCGCATAGGCTTCAAAGTGAGAACGGGACGCCTGGAGAGGCAGTGGCGGGTTTGTTAGCTGCAGTACAATACAAACGAATATGGTGAGCAGGACTCGTCTCCCAACACACTATGACAGTGTCGGTATTTGTTTTGAAGCCTTGGGTCTTGTGCGTGTGCTTCTTTCTCTTTGCTTCTGCCTCTGCTTCTTCAATTTTTTCTTCCTTTTTTCTTTCGTCTTTCTTTCCTGTTTTCTTTCCATAATTCTCTTCTTCCTCATTTCTTCTCCTGGATTTCCTCTTTGGGAAATATTTCTCGTTTGGTGCAACGAGGTGGTACAGGAGTGGTTGGCCGTGCCAGGCCTTAAGTCCTAGACGGGATTACCGGGATGGTGCCGGTTCCTCAGCCATCCTCTGCACTTGTGTAGAGCTTCTCCTCGCGTTGTCCGACTCCTTTCGTTTCCACTCACCTCGGGCTTTTGCCGGCTGGCGCGCAGGCACTGGCGGTAGAGGCTGAGGACCTCGCGCTGGAGACCAGAGAGACGCATTGCGGGGAGGGGGGCGCAATACGTGGTCTTGCAAGGTGTCGAGGTGACGAGGGTCTGTCGTTTTGTATTCTTTACGAGTCGTCGCATTTGGTTGTCAACTCGAAAACTCGGCGCAGGTCCAGAAAACGCCAATGACGAAAGTGGGCCCGATGTGGTCGGGTCGCACTTGCCCGTATGTCGCAGTTACGAAAGTAGTCCACTTACCGTTCGTTGGGGAAGGTGCCATCCGTAGCTCTGGTCGTGCCTGTATCGGAAGTGGTGGGGGAGGCCTGGCCTATCGCTGTATCCAATTTTTGCACCTATGGTAGCTGGAAAGACTCCAAAACTGCTCCGCACCTCGCATCCAAATACACCGGGCGAAGTACCGGATAGGACTTTGCTGGCTACCCCAGCTTAGCAGAATCGTGTCAGATCGGAGGGAACCTATGGCGGAATCCCTGGTTCGTCGGTGAAATGGGGGCTCGCTACGACGGACGAAATACGGAGACGTGAAGGAGAGGCCAAAGAGAGTCATCTGTGCCGCCTGTTTTGCTTCTCTTTTACTCCGATACCCTTCACTTTTTTTGATCGCTTGTTCCACTTTCCTCTCTCCTCTCTCCCTCGATTTGCCCTCCTTCACGCTCCTCTCATATCTTATCGCCGCGCGTTGACACCATGGCCTCATTTTCGGTGAGTTTCCGCTCTGCGTTCTGTGACGGCTGTCGACATCGACGTCGACGTCGACGTTTACACTACGCCCGTCCACATAGCTAACGGCATCGTGCGCAACCGTCCAGCGCCTCATCCGCTTCCTCGCCAAAGACGGCTGCGTCTACTACGGCGACGCCCTCCTCCCCCGCGGCGTCGTCGACATCGCCCAGGCCAAGCAGGCCCGCATCGTGCGCGGCAGCATCTTTGGCCAGCACACCGTGACGGACGAGGTGGCCGAGGTGCGCACGCTGCTGTCGCCGCTGGCGCCCGAGGACGTGCGCACGGTGCGCTGCCTGGGCCTCAACTACGCGCTGCACGCCAAGGAGTCCGGCATGCCGCTTCCGTCGTACCCGGTGCTCTTCTACAAGCCGGCCACGAGCCTCGGCGGCGCGCACGACGCCATCCCCGTGCCCGCCGTGGCCCAGGAGGGCGAGGGCCTCGACTACGAGTGCGAGCTGGTGGCCGTCATCGGCCGGCGGTGCCGCGACGTGGCCGAGGCAGACGCGCTGGGCGTGGTGCTGGGCTACGCCGTCGGCAACGACGTGTCGCACCGGGACTGGCAGCTGAAGCGCGGCGGCGGGCAGTGGTCCGTGGGCAAGGGCTTCGACGGGTGGGCGCCGTGGGGGCCCGGCATTGTGCGGGCGTCGCTGCTGGACCCGCAGGCGCTCGCCATCTCGACCAAGCTCAACGGCCAGACCGTCCAGGCGAGCAGCACGTCCGACATGATTTTCAGCGTCCGGCAGGCGATTGCCTTTCTGAGCCGCGGCACGACGCTGCAGCCGGGCGACGTGATCTTCACGGGCACGCCGTCGGGCGTCGGCATGGGCCGGAACCCCAAGCTGTGGCTCCAGGACGGCGACGTGGTCGAGGTGGCCTTGGAGGGCGTTGGGTCGTGCACGAACCGGGTCGAGTTTTCGGCAGAGAAGCCTAGGTTGTAGGCGACGGGGGAGGAGGAAGAATCCAACACGAGCATAGACGTCATAGACAGAGCTCGAAACAGAATAGAACGCGAGCTTCGACGTCGGTCCACATACCCGGCGTTCGGGCCCAGCGCGAGCGTCTTAAATATATGTACACTTATGACATGACGATTGCAGTGCTGTCAAGTGTCGTGCATTGACGCAGGTCGTGAAGTCGCAAGACGTGTTGTAGAAAGGGACGTGATGGCGGTCGATGAGGCTGAGACGAAGCTCCATTAGCCTCCAGCGAACTGAACAGCGATCGGCAGCTGTCGCTTGCCCTGACTCGGCGGGGCTGTACGATCAAACAGGCGCTTGCACAGGTACACGGCCGCCAAATGGACCTAGAACGCGCTAACTGCTTCCACCGACAGCGCCAGCTGGCACAGCCACAGAAGGCGGTTTTTGTCCTGGCTTGCCTTTTCTCGTGACCGACATTCATCGTTAACAGCCAATCGTCGGCTTGCACGCCACCCACGAGCGCAGCCTAGGGCGTTTTCAGAATACGGGTAATGTGACGACCGCAACGCCGGGCTCCATCTTGTATTGTTGGCCCTTGCTTCGCCATGTGCCATTGCCTGTATTTTGCTAGTAAACAACGGAGACAGATAGATAGCGGGGATGGATAGCGGATGCCAAGTCAGTCGGGCCTGCCTTCTACACAACGCACTGTCCTTCGCTCCTGCTGGACGATCCTTGGACTTGCCTTCCAAAAACTCCGTAGAAGCAGTCTCCAAGGAAGGCGCGCTTGGTCGTGACAGCCAGAGTCAGCCTTGGCCCAAAAAGCATCTGTCCACTCTTCTCCCCTTGTCCCCTCGTCCCCTCGTCCCCTCGTCCCATTATCCCATTATCCCATTGTCCCCTCCCACAGGTCCAGTCCAGACACTGCCACTGCACATGGCAAGGCTGCCACCGGTTCGAGCTGCCGGCGTCTGCGCTGTGCCTTGACGTGGTTCGTCTTTGTTTGTCTCGCCTGTTGTGTCTCTCGTCTGTCTCGCCGCTTTCCGCCTTCGCCTGCATGATGCCTGCGCCTATTCACTTGTCTCGGTCGCCCTGTCCGTCCACCCACACGCCTACACCAAAGAGACCAAGCCTTGTGCTGCCTTGCCGGTGGGTTCTGTCTCTGCAAAAAGGGGCAAAATAGGTCGTTGAACTCATTGTGGAATGGTCGTGCTTATGTTCCTGTAGCCTCAGCCGCTTGCCGCGGAAACGAGGCCACCATTTTTATCTTCTTTGATCTGTACTTTTGCTTTGCTGTCGTCTGATGTCCATTTTCTCTCTTCTTTTCGTTTCTCCTTTCCTCCTATTTTTATTTTGTTCTCCTTGTATTGCTATTCGACAACATATTGGATCAGCAACCATCACCAGTAACACCCTCTCGGCAGCATCTCGCCATCTCGGCCATGGGATCTGCCTCCACAGTCACTGCTGAAGAACAACCCATACGCGAACGACACTCTCTACCCATCGCCCGGCTTCAGCCGCCCATCTTACGCAAGGGGGCTGTCTTGACCGACTTAATCCCGCTGTTGTCGGCGGAGGAGTACACAAGGGAAGTCGACGAGATGGAGGTGCAGCGGATCGTCATCCGGCCGATGGCCTATGACCCGCCGGTCGAGGAGCCGACAATCCTTACACCGACGGCCGAGGTGCAGCCGTTACCGCAGCCAGAGGTGACAGTAACGGCAGAAACGTCGACCGATGAAATCACCCGAGTCGGCACACCAAAGGCTCCACAAGACGGTGCACCACTGCAACCTCAACTAGCAACAGCACCGGCACAAGCTCCTTCGCTGTCACAAGTCTCGGCGTCCGGCTTGGACGTCTCGACGCTGCTCGGCCCTGACCTGTCTCGGCCCAGCACAAAAGGCTCGGCGTCCCGCGTCCGCACGTCGCTCGCCAGCAACAACAACGACTCTACCTCGACACTGGCACCGCCGACGCCTGGGTCGACGCCGAGTGACGGCCGCGGCAGCTTCGACACCGACAGGACGTCCGAGGATGGCTCGGAACGGGACAGCGACACGGAGACCGAGACCGAAAAGGACGACCCGGCCGCCGACTATGCCGACACCGACGACGAGGCCGACGTGCCGCTGCCACTCTTTCTCGTCAGAGACGGACAGGCCGACGATTTGCTGGGCACCGTCGCCGACGAGGACGATTTGGCGTGGGCCGACGTGTCGCCGCCGACAGCGCTCACAGAGATTCCCTCTTTGCTCGGCGGCGGCGAGGTGCCCGAGCTGCTGCGCGAGATTGTCTCGTCGTCGCTCGAGAGCGTCCAGGCGCAGCTGGCCGTCGCCGTCGACGAAAAGGCCGAGCGGGACAAGGTTAAGGCGGCCGAGGCTGAGGCGGCAGCAAAAGCCCGAGCCGAAGAAAAGCGGCGCCGGCAGGAGCAGCTGGAAAAGGATCGGCGTGCAGCGGCTGCCGCCAGCAAGGGAAAAGCGCGTGATACGGCCACGAGGCACATACCGGACCCAGTCGACATGCAGCCGCTACCACCCCCCGTGGCACCAGCACTGCCCAAGAAGTCGAAGCGGCACATGTTTGCCTCGCGCATGCTGCGGCACGTCCACGTCCTCGGCGGGAGCAGCGACCGCGGCGAGAGCAGTGCAGCCGGCGCAGCGGCTGCAGCCGAGGCCGCGCAGGCCGCACAGGCAGCAGCAGCACGGGCGGCTCTGCAGCGGGCGTACGAACAGGCCCAGCTGCGGCAGTTTGGCGAAGGCGACGCTTTGGGTGCGGGCGTTGGTTTGGCGAGCAGCGCCCACAGCAGCGTCAGCGCCACATCCGGCAAGCCCATCAAGAGGCTGTCCAACAAGATCGCCAGATCATCCACCCGGACGCGGCAGCAGGCTTACGAGCAGGCGATGCTACGTACGTTGGAGGGCACGGCAAGCTCGTCGACAGCAACACCAGCTGCCTTTACGGCAGTAGGGACAACCAGCGACGACGCGACGACAGCGTCATCACCGACTACGACCCTCCCCGGCACGGCGCCCATCCCGTCACAGCGTCGTGCCGCCATGCTGCTGGCCATGGTCCGCAAGGACATGGAGAAGCAGAAAGAGCCGGTGCCTCCTGCCACAATGCAAGTTCCCTTCCACGTACTACTGGTGGTCGTTTTCTGTTTCCCCGTATATGTATGCCCTTTGCTGACACACCATAGTGAATGTATCTCTTGCTTCGAAGACGTCCCCCGCAAAGAAGCCGTCCAGACCGTCTGCCACGCGTACTGCATGGACTGCTTCCAGCAGCTCGTCACCACCGCCCTCGCCAACGAGGCTCAGTTCCCGCCCAAGTGCTGTCTCAACGAAGTGCCGAGCGCCACCGTCACAAAATACGTGCCCCGCGACCTCGCCCGCCAGTACAAGGAAAAGGTCGACGAGTTTGCCATGCCTATTGCCGACCGCGTCTACTGCCCCACCGTCGACTGCGGCGTCTATGTGCCGCCCGCCCACATCGCCAAGGTCGCCCGCATCGCCCGCTGCCGCAACGGCCACGAGACCTGCACCGCCTGCCGCCAGCCAGCTCACGGCCGTGGCGCCGACAACCGCGAGGCGTGTCCGGAAGCGTCCGCGGAAGACCGGCGCGACCAGCAGCTGGCCGATGAGCTGGCGGCCGAGGAAGGGTGGCGCCGGTGCATTCAGTGTGCCGTGATCATTGAGCACCGTGAGGCCTGCCAGCACATGACCTGCCGGTGCGGCGCCGAGTTTTGCTACGTGTGCGGCCTCGTCTGGCACACGTGCCGGTGCGGCATGGACGACCTGGCCCGGATCAAGCGCGAGGCCGACGCACGCCGCGTGCAGCGCACCGCGCGCGAAGCCCGGGAGCGCGAGCGGGTGCGCCGGCAGGCCGAGCAGGCCGACGCCGAGCTCGCCGAGCTGCGCGACGCCCTGGCCCAAGTCGCCGCGTTCGAGCAGCGCGAGCGCCAGAAGCTGCAGCGCATCCAGCAGGCCCAGCGGGCGCGTCTGCAGCGGCTGCGGCAGCAGCGGGAGGTCGCCTTGGCGGCCGAGGTGGCCGCCAAGTACGACGCGCTGCGGACGACGCTGGCGCAGCTGGGCGCCTTGCAAGCGACACACGCGCAGCAAGCCCGCCGGCAGGAACGCGTCGCCCACTGCGCCCAGCAGACCCAGGACGCCGCGGACGCCGATGCGCGCCTGGCCAAGCGCCGCGCAGAGACGGCCGACGCGGCCGCGGCCAAAATCCGCGCCGCCGAGCAGCACTGGAAGAGCGACTATGCCGCGCGCATGGCCCTCGAGACGCAGCTCGAGAGGGAGTATCGCGACCTCCTCGAAGCCAATGCCGCCTGGGCCGGCCGCGACGACCGCGCGCAGCTTGTGGCCCGCGCCCTGCGCGCCTACCAGCGCACCAACGACGCCCACCTCGACGCCTACGTGCAGTGGCGCGACCGCGAGCTGGCCCACAGCACATTTTTGGCCGAGGACGAGCGGGCGGTGTGCGACGAGGTGCGGGACGCCCTGCGCGCCAAGCACACGGTGCAGGCGCGCCGGGACCGCCGGGCCCTCCAGCGCAAGCACGCGGGCGAGCGCGTATGGTGCCGCGCCGTGGCGGCCGAGCGGGCGCGGCTGCTAGCCGAGATGGAGGTGGTCGAGCAGGGGCTGGGGCTGGCCGGGTCGGCGTCGGAGGCGGATGCCAACCTGCTGATGCTACTGGACATCGAGGAGAACGGCGGCCTCGCGAGCGACAACGACAACAACGCGACCGGCGGCAGCGGCGGCAGTAACGGATTGGCCGACGACACGGAGCTGAGCCACCTGTACGCGGTGATACTCGCCGACATTGCCGGCACGGTCGAGGATCTGCAGCTGACCGACGACGAGGGGGTGGACGACCATGACAGCTTCTACAGTCTGTACGCCGACAACAGCGGACACGGCGTTGGCGGCAGCAGCAGCGGCAGCAACAATAACAATAACAACAACAACAACAACAACAACACGCCGGCGACGGGAGGCGGCCGTTTTCGCGCCGAATACAGCTGGCCATTTACCGCGGACAATGCCAACTGAGCAGGGGGCGTTGTGAAGGCGGTAGACTGAGTAGACTGGGTAGACTGAGTACGTTGATACCATACGTATTTGTGTGATCTTTTTGATTGGGTAGCTTTCTTTTTTTGGTTCATCCAGCATATGTTTCATAGATAGAACATTGCATAGAGCGATATCACAAGACAGGTCAAATTCACAACCTGCACAATCACAATCTTCCACCCCCACCATTGCTTTATAAAATTGTATTTTGTATTTTGTAACAAGACCATATACGACGACTGCATAGTAGTGATGATGAGTAAACTGAACAGAAAATGTTTTAAAAAAACAAGCAAAGGAAACCAAAAAAAACGGAGGAAAACAAACACGCAAAAGTAAACTCCACAAGAGCCCAATGGCCGACCCGACTGTACAAAAAAAGAAAAAGGCCACAGGTATTTTTGGTGGTGCTGCTGCTCAACCACAACGTCTCGTCTTCTATCCGAGGATGTCCCGTGTCCTCTTTACGGCCCCAGGTTCGTCTTTTTTTCGTTCTTTTTTTCCGTCTTTTCAGCTTCTTCACCCACAGACCGGACCCCAAGACCAACCTCCAGTATTGGTTTTCATGATTTTTTATTTATTTGCTCTCGTTTGTGTGGCCGCCGTGAGACTCGCGGTGCTGCAACGAAGCTACCGCGCGTGGTATCGGTCAGTTCGTCGCAAGAACACGACGTGGCCACCGACCACCTAATCCCGACGCGCCTAGTAGACCTTCTTCTTCTCGTCAAACGAGACCTTGCCGGGGCCGCTGTTGACGAGCAGGAGCAGACCGCCGACGATAGACAGGATCTGGAAGAAGTCGTACTTGGCAAAGTCCTTGTGCGGATGGTGCTCGTGGAGCTGTGGGGAAAGAAAAGAAAGAGTTAGCGTGAGTAACGTGAGCAAAACGAGCGAGCACCATAGACAGCGAGCACCTACCGTCCAGAAGTTGTTGACGAGCACGTTAAAGATGCTGAGGATGACAACGAGCAGGGTGGCGCTGGCCTTGGCCTTGAAGCCGACGACGACCATGACGCAGGCGACGAGGCCGAGCAGGGAGACAAAGATGCGGCCGAGGGTCCACTCGCCGCTGAAGACGAAGCCGATGAAGAGGAAGATGAGGAGGACGCGGCCGGCCAGCTGAAAGTACATTTTGCGGTCCTTCTCCTCGAGCTGGGGCAGGCCGGCAAAGGCCTGGGTCTTGCGGATCCAGGAGTCGGACAGGACCATGAGCAGGCCGCCCATGACGGAGAGGTTGCGGAGGAAGAAGTTGAGGTCGAAGATGAGGCCGTAGCCGAGGGCCTGGGAGACGACGACGCCGATGAGGCCGCCGACGGCGTAGACGGAGTAGCGGCGGGCGATGACGAGGGCGGAGCACGAGACCATGGCGATGACGTTGGCGATCAGGAAGATGTGGGTCAGGCCCCAGGGGATGTGGCGGTAGTCCTGGAGGTAGCGCAGCTGGTCGCTGAACTGGGTGACGATGCGGAGGGCGTCTTCGAGGAAGGTGACGACGATGAGGAAGCGGCCAATGGCGGGCAGGTAGGGCTTGATGGGCTCGGAGACGGTGTCCAGCAGGTCCTCGAGCTTGCTCGTCTGCCGGCGGATGGTGTCGAGGGCACTGCTGCCGCTGCCGTCGCTGTCGATTTGTGAGGAGCCGCTGAAGGGGCTGGGCTGGCCGATGCCGTAGCCGGAGGCGCCGCTGCGGAGGTGGGCCATTGTGAGGGAGGGGGGAAGGGAGGGAGATGAAAAAGAGGGAGAGAAGACGAGGGAGAGAAGACGAGGGAGAGAAGACGAGGGAGAGACGAAGAGAGGAAAGGATGATGCCGATGTAGGTCGAAGACGGGATGAGCTCGCAGAGCTCAGATGCAGGTCGAGTGGCGGCGTGTCAGATGGTTCCAGACGGTGAGGTTGCGCGTTCGGAGGACGTCAACAAGGAGTCTTTTGAGACAGGTATCCAAAAAGACGCAGTGGATGCGAAGACGCGAGGACGAACGACAGATGGCCAGATGGTCAGATGGTCAGATGGTCAGATGGTCAAAAGGACACGGAGACACGCAGTATCTCGAAACAAATGTCCGTTGAAAAGGGTCGACAGGCAGTCGAACGAAAGAAAGTCGCCACGACGGCAGACCGCGGCGATGGTGAGAGGAGGAGAGAACGGCCCGCGATGTACGAGTCGAGAGGTCAAGGCTTTGGTCGACGCCGAGATCGAGAAAGCAAAACGAAAACGACGCGATTCGCCGGGTGGCCAGAGCTTGGTGATGTCGAGGTGGACAGACGAACAAGCGGGACAAGAAGAGAGGAACGATGGACGACCACGGAAAACAAAACAAGAAAAAGGCTATGCGTGGGCGAAGCAGAACGGGCACAGGGAACGAGACCGACGGGCGTGTTGTTGAGGAGGCACTGAAGTCGAGGAGAGAGGGAGAAGCGGAAGGAAAGGGACAGGTGGGACGATGAGGTGGGATCGGGAAAAGGCCAGCAAAGGTGAAGCTCCAGAACGACGGTCAGGTACGGAAGGAGCCAGCGCCAGTCCGGCGCGCCAAAAGCTTCCCTCCCTGTGCTGTGTGCTGGATGGGAAGGGCCCAGGCGGCACATGCACCTTCCCCTTGCCCAGGGCAATGTGTCCTTTCTGAGGCGGCGGGGGACCGGGCGGTACTTTGGCGTGCTGCAGACGTTGGTGGGCGTGCAGGTACCGAGGGCTCCTGCCGTGTCCGCACATGTGGACAGTATTCGAGCCAAAAGGTTAATTGCGACCCTCGCTCCCTGCTGCCGTGCTGCAGGTGGTTGGTATGGGTCTGTGGGCTAGAAGCTAGGGGTCGCTGGGGTGCGGCAGGCGCACTGGCGCGGTAGCAAAACAGCGTCAAACCGCTAGAACCGCGGTGTCGTGTGGGGCAAATGGAGTACTTGCTGTAAGTGAAAGCTGCCACCGTATCTCAAGTACCTTTTGGAGACGGAGTCTGATCGCTTGATTTCTCGTTCTTCGCCTTCTCCTTCAGTGCGACCTTGGGACTATACGAAAAGTGCTTGTTTGAGGAGTACGAAAGACGACTTGGCGTTTTGTCCCTCACCTCGTGGCCTTTCGGGCGCCGGAGGGGGGACCGAGTGCAGCGAAAGGACACGGCGACAGAAACAGAGCGGGCGGAGAAGTGCCGCTTCCGTCAGGAAAGGGAGTACTACGACCCCTAAAGCGTAGGGATAGCATCCAGCGGCCAACAGACACTACGGTGCTGCTTTGAACGCCTGTGAGACTTAGGCGTCAGCCGCCGTGCTCTCGCCTCAGCCTGCGCCCATCTTACCTCAGCGATGGCAGTCTTTTTTTACCATGCACTCTTCGAACTGTCAGTTACGAGATACCGTGTGGCTCAGTCCTCAACCCGGTTGTCTTGCTGACGTTCTTGTTTCGACACGAGGCTGTGCTTTGTGAAAGGTCGGGACGCAAGGACCGACAACGACGACATAGGGCTAGATACAGTCTTGTCGCCAGCCTTATTTATCCAGTACGTGTGCACATGCAGTTGGTGGCCAAGTGGCTCCGTGGATTGCTATATGCGGCCCCGTTGGGACAAGCCACGACATCCCTAACAAAAAGACGGACAAGGTAAAGTGCAGGTAGTTAAGGAAAATACATTCAGAAAACACCAGAAAACACCAGAAGTTGTCAAACAACACATCAGAAATACACACCACCACCCCTCCCCCCTTCCCCGCTACATCTTTGTCAACTCGGTGGCCTCGTCTTCCTTGGCCCATGTCCGGCCACCGCCGCCAATGGTCGGCGACTCGACCCGAGGGATGGGCGGTGCGGGCGGTGGCGGACGCAGACCACCGTCGTGGGCGTGGTACGGGGCGGGAACAGATGTGGCAGCCGATGTTGGGAGTTCCACCGGCGCGGGTTGTTGATGTTGCTGCTGTAGCTGCTGTAGCTGCTGTAGCTGTGGGTGTGGTTGCTGCTGTGGATGCTGATGGGGCTGCAAAGGCACATGCACGTGCTGCGGATACGGCAAATTGTGCGGCGGCGTGGGCGCGGGCAGAGGCGGCGGCGTGCGGTAGTAGGCCTTGTCGGAATACGGGCTGGGCGAGCCCTGCTGGGCCAGGACGGACGAGTAGGTGCCCCCGCCAGTCATCAGGGTCGGGTGGCTCTGCAGCGGCGACATGGTGGCCATGCTGTTGTAGATGGGCAGATGGGCCTGGCCGGTGCCGGCTGACGGCGGCGAGTACGGCGACGGGTGATGCAGAGGAGACTGGCCGTAGGGATAGGGCCGGTGGAACTGCACGTGCTGGTGTCCGGGGGGGCTTCCCGTTCCCACGACCACGGCACCAGGCCCGGGCGAGCTGCCGTGATGAAGGCGGGCCGTGGGCGACAGCGGCGACAGGGCGTTGCCCATGGAGCTGCCGCCGCCGCCGCCGCCACCGCCACCGAGACCATCTCCGTCTCCATTTCCGTGTCCGTAGCCAATCAGCCGGTGATGGCGCTGCTGCTGCCAGCGCGAGCTGCGACGCGTGCAGCAAAAGACGGAAATGCCGAGTCCTGCGAGGGCAATGGCGCCGGCAATGGAGCCAATGACGATGCCGGCGACGGCGCCCGAGGAGAGACCAGACGACGGCGTGGACGAGCCCGCGCCTGGCGTCCCTGTCGCACCCGGACCACCAGCAGACGGCGGCGCCATTTCTGACGGCAGCGGGTCTCCAGGCGCCACCTGGATCGTCGAGTTGACCGCATACTCTTCCTGCACCTGGAGCGTCCACGTAGCGTTCTGAAAAAGTCAGCAGGGATCATGTAAAAGAAACTGGGGAGAGCAACCGGAATGGGGAGAGGGAAGACATGAGAACGCACCGGATTGACGACACCCAGCATGCCGTGGTTGATGCAGGAGGTGGGCGCCGAGCAGTAGTAGAAAATGGGCTCGGTGTCGTTGACGCGCACGCGGAACTTGGGCCCGTCGGACGAGTACACGTTGGTGTCGAGGTAGCCGCTGAAGAAGCCGACGCGGTTGGGGCCCGAGTCCTCGTAGGGGATGCAGGGGAACTTGAAGGCGCTGCGCACGACGGAGTGGTTGCCGGGATAGAAGTTGAACTCGAGAATGGAGCCGACGGCCACCGTCAGGTTGTTGGGCGTGAAGCTGAAGCCGGTGGCGCCAACGGCAATGGTGTGCGTCGGGACGGCCGAGGGCGCGGCGGAGACGCCGCCCGGTGTGTCGGTGGGCGTGTATGTGGACGGCGATGTGGCCGTCGGTGTTGTGGTCGTGGCCCGGCGGACGACCCCGTCAGCATCGCCGGCGGCCGAGTCGGCGTGCGCGAAGCCGGCCATGGTGAGGCTGGCCACGAGGACGGCAAGTGGTGACAGTCGCATGGTTGTGTAGCAGAATGTAAAAAATAGCAAGTTAGCTAGCAAATAACAAATGAACTTTAGCAAAAAACCGAAAGAGTCTGGTAATATGGACGATGTTTACAGACGTCGACAATAGAAGACTTGAGAGGAAAAGAAGAAGAGAAAAACGACAACGAAAAAGACAAGACGAGAAAAGAAGAGAGGGGACGAATGAAATAAAGACAATCCCTAATCAAAAGAAAGAATAAAAACTCTCTTTGCAGCACTGTCAACGGCCACCACCTCCTACCGTCTAAATTCAGAACTAGGCATGGGCTTTGCCCAGCCGTCAAGACGCCTTCTCTCGGACTCTTGGCCTCTGTCCTCGTCTGTTGTTCCTTTCTCGCTATTCTGGTCATCCTCACTCTTTCCTTTTCTTCTCGTTTCCCTTCCCAAGACTCCCGCTGCCGGCCACTCCTGCTCCTTTCCGGAACGTCAACAAAGGAACGCTTCTGGAAGGGGATGCACGAATCGGTGCATGGGCGCAGCGTGTGGCGTCGGCCTTTGTCTGTTTTGGGCCCGGCGTCGGATGGTCGCATGCCGTCTGTTGGCCGCACGCTGCCCACATGCTCACAGCATAAAGAGAAAACGGCCGGGTAGCACCGAAATGTCTGCATCGTATCGAAATACGCAAGGGACGGTGGTTTCTTTCAGTCGTCCGTAGTGTACGCATCCTGTCTGTTTCATGTGCAGTGAGGACGTTGAAACAACATTGATCCTACAATGACAGCGTAGAGTGTCGTTGGATTTTCTTTTGTTTCTTTTTTGTCAACGAAGTTGAAACACATACTTTGGAGACGAAAGAAAAGCAATTTGATAGACTCTTCTGTCGGTACACAAACTGTTGAAAGTACTGCGTACAGCTCAACTACAGAGAGTTGTTGTTGAATGGTGTTGACGGATGCGGTTAACATGATGACATAATACAGATCCACTTTAATTACTAATCTCAATGACGCACTAGCGCAACCGCTCAACGCGTCCAGGCGCTGGAAAGACGCGTTCTAGGCGTTGGCTTTGGGGCTAAGGCAGTCGTCTGGTGGATCGACACTGATTGCACTGACGACACTGACGACTGACGACGTTGATGCATTGCCAACAGTGGCCATCGACACCCAGCACCTTCGCGACCACACAATGTCGACGCCAGGTCCGTCGCAAAAGAAGCAGGCGACGCTGACGAGCTTCTTCTCGCCCAAGCCGAGTGCGGGCAGCAGCAATGCACAGCCGTCGTCGAGTCCTTCACAGTCGCTGCCGTCGCGGAAACGGCCACTCGAAGACGAGGCCGACCAGAACAAGAGACGGCGCGGGAGCGGAACGAATGGAGCGACGCGGACGGCCGACAGCAGTGGCGGCCGGCGTCGATTTGCCCAAGCCGTGAAGCGGGCGAGAGGCGGTGATGAGGGTCTGGATGAGAATGAGAATGAGAATGAAAAGGAGAGTGAGAACGACAACGACGACGGCGACGACGACGACTTTGTCCCAGAGACCGTGGACGTGGACGACGCTCCAAAGCAGGCGGCTGTAGCACAACCGTCGCCATTGCGCCGCTCCGGCCGGACAGAGCGCTATATTTACGACGAGACACGGACGCAAAAGGCAAAAGCAGAAACGGGGCAGGCCCACAAGGACAACGAAGCCGCTGCCACCGCCACCGACGATGCCGACGCGTCCGAGTCGGACGACCCCGAGACGAAACGCAAAAAGGCCGAGCTGCACCGCAGGTTTGTCAAGAAGCTCGGCGCCCCCGACAGCCTGGCCAAGCTGCGACGGCGTAATTTTGTCATTGACGGGGCGGGCGACGAGGCAGGTGACGAGGACGCGGAGGACGGCGGCGATGGCGAAGCGGATGGCGACGACGGCGACGACGGCGACGACGGAGACGACGTGGCCAGTCGTTCGAAGCCGCCTTCTAGCAAGAAACCGAAAAAAACGACGCCCGGCAAGCTGACGCCGGGCGACCAGCAGTTCCTCGAAATCAAGCGCAAGCACCTCGACACGCTGCTGGTGGTCGAGGTGGGCTACAAGTTCCGCATCTACGGCGAAGACGCGCGCGTGGCGGCACGGACGCTGGGCATCGTGTGCATCCCGGGCAAGCTGCGGTACGACGAGCACCCGTCGGAGGCGCACCTGGAGCGGTTTGCGTCGGCGAGCTTCCCGGTGGCACGGCTGCCGGTGCACGTGAAGCGGCTGGTGGCGGCGGGGCACAAGGTGGGCGTGGTGCGGCAGATGGAGACGGCGGCGCTGAAGAAGGCGGGCGACAACCGGAACGCGCCGTTTGTGCGCGCGCTGACGGGCGTGTACACCAAGGGGACGTACATTGACGACATGGGCGAGCTGGGGGCGGTGGGTGAGGATGCGACCCCGTCGTCGTCGTCGTCGTCGTCGTCCACGTCCACATCGACGTCGGCCGGCTACCTCTTGTGCCTGACGGAAACAAAGGCCGGCGGCCTCGGGGCCGACGAAAAGGTCAGCGTCGGCCTGCTGGCCGTGCAGCCGGCGACGGGCGACATTCTGTACGACAGCTTCGAGGACGGCTTCCTGCGCAACGAGATCGAGACGCGGCTGCTGCACATTGCGCCCTGCGAGCTGCTGCTGGTCGGCGCGCTGTCGCGGGCCACCGAGAAGCTGGTCCAGCACCTCAGCGGCAGCGCCGCCAACGTCTTTGGCGACCGCACGCGCGTCGAGCGCGTCGCGGCGGTTGCGCCGGCGGATGCCCAGACGCACGTGACCCAGTTCTACGCCGACAGCGTGGCCGCAGCCTCGGCGGGCGGCAGCGCTGACAGCGCCGACAGCACCGACAGCACTGACAGAACCGAGCGCGCCCGCCTGCTCGACACCGTGCTCGCCCTGGCGCCGCCCGTCACCGTGTGCCTCTCGGCCATGATCACGCACCTGGCCGAGTACGGCCTGCAGCACATCTTCGCGCTCACCAAGTACTTTGCCGCCTTCAGCACGCGCCAGCACATGCTGCTCAACGGCACCACGCTCGAGAGCCTCGAGGTCTACCGCAACGCCACCGACCACGGCCTGCGCGGCAGCCTGCTGTGGGCCCTCGACAAGACCACCACGCGCCCGGGCCACCGCCTGCTGCGCAAGTGGATCGGCCGCCCGCTGCTCGACCGCCGCGCGCTCGAGGCCCGATTCGCCGCCGTCGAGGAGCTGCTGGGCGCCGCCGGGGCGGGGCGCCGCGACAAGCTCGAGCGCCTGCTGGCGAGCACGCGCGCCACCGACCTCGAGCGCAGCCTCATCCGCATCTACTACGGCAAGTGCACGCGGCCCGAGCTCGTGGCCGTGCTGCAGACGCTGCAGCGCATCGCCGCCGCCTACATCAGCACCGTGCCGCCGATGGCGTCGTCGGCGGCCGCCGCCGCCGCCGCCCTCGAGTTCAGCGTCGACGGGTTCCGCGCGCCGCTGCTGCGCGACGCCCTGCACGCGCTGCCGGCCATCCACGACACCGTCGTCGCCGTCCTCGACAAGATCAACGGCGACGCCGCGCGCCGCGACGACAAGTACGCCTTCTTCCGCGAGGCCGAGGAGACGGCCGACATCGCCAGCTACAAGATGGGCATCCTCGCCGTCGAGATGGACCTCGACGCGCACCGCGCCGACATCGCGGCCGCGCTGGCCAAGCCGCACAAGCCGGCCTACGTCACCGTCGCCGGCATCGAGTACCTCGTCGAGGTGCTCAACACCGACCTGCGCCGCGTGCCCGCGTCCTGGGTCAAGGTCAGCGGCACCAAGCGCGCCTCGCGCTTCCACACGCCCACCGTCGTGCGCCTCCTGCGCGAGCGCGACCAGCACAAGGAGGCCCTGGCCGCCGCCTGCGACGCCGCCTTTGCCGCCCTGCTCGCCGACCTGGCCGCCTGCTACCAGCCGCTGCGCGACGCCGTCGCCGCCCTGGCCACCCTGGACGCCCTGCTGTCGCTGGCCCGCGTCGCCGCGCTGCCGGGCTACTGCAAGCCCACGCTGCTGCCGTCGGGGGGTGACACGGGCCCGGCCAGCACGAAAGACGAAAAGGACACACCCGCCACGCTCGAGATCCAGGGCGGGCGCCACCCGGTGGCGGAGCACACGCTGCCGTCGGGCTACATTCCGTTTACGACGCGGCTGGGCGGCGGCGGCGGCGACACCGGCAATACCAACAGCGACACCGCTGACACCCCCCTCGCGCTGCTCATCACCGGCCCCAACATGGGCGGCAAGTCCTCCTTCGTACGCGCCGTCGCCCTCCTGACCCTCCTCGCCCAGATCGGCTCCTACGTCCCCGCCGACGCCATGCGCCTCACCCTCGCCGACGCCATCTTCACCCGCATGGGCGCCCGCGACAACCTGTTTGCCGGCGAGTCCACCTTCATGGTCGAGCTCGCCGAGACCGCCGCCATCCTGCGCGCCGCCACCCCGCGCTCCCTCGTCGTCCTCGACGAGCTCGGCCGCGGCACCAGCACCCACGACGGCGCCGCCATCGCCCACGCCGTCCTCGCCCACGTCGCCACCACCACCCGCTGCCGCACCCTCTTCATCACCCACTACCAGAACCTGGGCCGCGTCGCCGAGGCCCTGGGGCCGCCGCCGGGCGTCGTCCAGAACGTGCACATGCGCTTCACCGCGACGCGGCCAGACACTACCCGTGATGGCTCCGACCACGCCGACGACAACAGCGACAACACACCCGACGACATTACCTTCCTCTACGAAGTCGGCCGCGGCATGGCCCACCGCTCCTACGGCCTCAACGTCGCCCGCCTCGCCCGCCTCCCCCCGCGCGTCCTCGACGTCGCCGCCCGCAAGTCGCGGGAGATGGAGGACGACGTGCGCGCGCGCCGTCTGCACGCGGCCGCGCGGCTGGTGGGCGATGTGTTGTCGCCATCGACTGGCTCGGACGCGGATTCGGGCGCAGCAGCGGAAGCAGCGGCAGACCAGCTCGACCACCTCATCGCGAGCATCGAGCAGCTCTAGTCTTTTCTTCGTTCTTCATGACCTGTAATCACATCACACAACACAGCCTACATAGAACTACACGCATAGCCGGCCGTCTGTCTTCATGAGTGCATTTAATTGGAAATGTCTGACTGAATGTGAAATTTACGTGACGAATAAAGCATGGAAAAGAGCAGGATGAAAAAAGAAATTCTATAAATAAAATCAGACCGGTGGCATGGAAATGCCATATAAAATTATGGACTTTTCCACCATCGAAAGCAGCTCTTCTTCCTTTCCGATGTCCCTTGTCCGTCGGCTGCTGCCCGGTTTCCATGCCTCTTCCCCCAACGCCGTACAAAGCAAAGGCAAGCACGCAAAATTGAAACACATTAGCCGAATAAATGCAAACGCAGACCGCTGTAAACATGTCCTCGCGGTATGTCCCATCCCCTGTGAGTCCCATCCCGATGTTGTTGATGTTGTGCAAAGCCGACCCCAGTCCGAAATGTCTCGCACGCGATTAATAAAATGACCAAACTCGCAAAACTCCAGCAATTGTACACGTTCACACACAGACCACCTTTTGGCCATCGAATCTCGCAGCTCACACCTCACATCTCACACCTCACCTCACACTTCACAGGTCAAATAGGCGGTCCGGCCCCGGGAGTGTAGGATCCGCGTAGTTGGTGTTCCGGAGGCTGCCATCCCGCTGGTCAGTGTACCCGAAAGGGCTGCCAGCCGGCTCCATGCTGAAGCCGCCGTAGCCGACACGCCGGTTGTCAGGAGCATGGAAGGTCCCCGCGGTGCCCTCGGTCGTGCTGCTCGAGTTGCCAGTGAACATCTGGTTGTCAAAGTGCGGGTACAAGCTGCCAGCACCGCTGCGGGGCTGGGTGTAAAGTGGGCTGAGAGTGCTGCTGCTCATCCCCTGGTAGCCATTGCCGTAAGCTGTCGTCTGAGTATTATGGTATGGAGTCAAGTGCGGCGACTGTCTGCCATTGTTGAAGAATTGGTTCGAGGACGTCGAATGCTTGAAATAAGGAGAGCCGTCCGTAATAGAGAGGTTCGAGTCGAGCTGCTGCAGTGCGGGACGGTTGTGCATGAGCGGGTCGAAGCTGTGCGACGGGTTAGCACCAACCATATCAAATAAATAAAATTGGAATAGATATCAAAACAAGTGAGGCTACCATACCTGTTCCCGTGAGATGAGTCAGAAATAGCCGTTTGCGAATCGACTGCAGCTATGTCAGTAATGTGTATAGAGGGTCAAGAAGCGGTGGACCCAATCCGAACAGCTCGCCGTCATCCGCATAGTCGAGCACAAAGTTACCTTGAGTGTGACTCTGTTCATAGTAGACATTGAATGTGCTTCTCGGTTTGGGATTGTGGCCACTCAAGGCATAGACCGCTTCCTCGATTTCTGCCGACGTCCCCCGAGGTCCAGCCGCCGTCTTGTCGCTTGCCTTGTCAGCTGCCCGGGCCAATGACCGAGTTGCGCGAGCCTTGGAAGCTGTCCGGCCACCAGATGCGCGCACGTTGCGTCGTTTGGGCGGTGGCCCGCCCTGTCCGTCCTCTGCCTTCATTATGCCGAGTGGCGTCAAATCGGACTGAGCAGAGTTCCGAGCCCGCGACTTCCTCTTGCGAGTTGGCGGCGTGTTGGGCGGAGTGCCTTCATTGGACGATGGGCTCGCGTAAAGGTCACGCTCCTTGCGAATCACAAATTGAGGACCCCAGACCTGCTCAGTGGGGGTGATGTTCAGCGAGGCAGCTTTGAGCAGGTCAATGGCATTGTCGTCCTTTCTTTGATTTCTCTTCTTCTTTTGGTCCGGTGTGGCAGAATCAAATAGATCCATGCCAGGCCAAATAATGCCCTTGAGCTTGTTGGCCTCGAATGACGAGTCGGCCTCCGATGGGGGAGCCGCGCCATAAATTTCACCACGGCTTCCAGAGTTGCTCTCCATGGCAATGCTACTGTCATCAGCATATCCGGCGTGATGTCCAGAACGCGGTATTGTTGGGGTCGAAGTGTTGTAGAGCGTCCCATGTAGGTAGTGCGTGTCTCTCCCAGAAGAGTAGGCATTGTCACGACCGGGTGGCGCTGTGCTCCAGTGAGCCAGAGGAGGCAGAAGGTTGGGACTGCGATGAGCTGACGCTCCATCCGCATCATTTTTGACAAACTCGATGGCGCGGTTTGACAGGGGCTTGGCCTTCTATGATTGAAAAGCCCAATTAGCACGTGCTCATATGAATCCGCGGCGGCAGCAATGTAAAAGAAGCTGCACCGTCCGGGGTATAAAAAACTTACAGGAGTGGCTGCTGCACGACTGCGGCGAGGCGTTGCCTTTCCCTTGCCTTTGGATGACATCCTCTCGGCCAGGAGACGCTGGATGTCATTGTCGGTGTACCACTTCTCAAACTTCTCCAGCTTGCCTTTCGCAGCAGTATCGGTCTTTGCTTTGAGCCCCACGTTGAATAGCTGGTGAAGGTGAGCCTTGGACGAGATGTGAGTGAGGAGGTGGGAGGCGTCCGAGAAGGTCGGATTCTTGGGACAAAGAGTGCATTGCAGTGTGATGGAGTGCTCGGCATCCACCGGGACAGGGACAGCAGAGGCGTCTGCAGTAGGGGCAGCTTGTGCCTTGGTAGCAGGGTCAACTTCTGGCTCAACAGCGTGGTGTATAGCAGTCGGAGCCGCAGCAGATGAAGTTGCAACAGATGAAGCCGTAGCTCGTGTCACGACCGGAGCAGGAGTTTCCATGTTTGCAACAGAAGCCATTTTGGTCTGAAAGTATACTGATGTCAGCAAGTATTTCTCAAGATTGAAATTGATCCAAGACAACGATAATACGCCGGATGTGTTGTAAATAAGTAATCACTGTGACTGCAGTCTGATTTCAGGTTCAACGACAAATGCGTCCTGGTAGAAAGCTGCGGGCGAGGCATTTTACCGTCGAGATACAACGATGCAAGATGTGACTAAAGAAAAAAGAGGCCGGAGAATACCTCAAGACGAAGGGGAGAAAAAGGATGGGAAACAGGAGTGTGCTCTGGGGGATAATGGCGAAGGAAGAGTGGAAATCCAAATTGGTATGTAGGGAAAGCGGATGAAGCAAGCAAAGAATAGACATAGAGAGCATGGCTTACAGCACGATGTTGATCTAAAAGGTAGAGAAAGAAGCACGGCCGATTGTGCTTTGTGGATTACACAGGTAAGAGGCCAGTCACATATGGTCTCGTCTATTGATCTCTCCTGTTGGAGACTTGTCTCTTTCCACTGTGACACTCTTGTAGAGAGATGGAAGGAGCGTGATGGTATCTCGTGATGCAAAAGTAAGAGCCTTGTGAAAAGATATGGTTAGCAAGGCTGACCTGGACACTCGAGCTGCGTTTCAAAAATATCGATATTAACTGACCTTTGCGTTCAGAAAGAAGCAGCACGGCTCGATGGCGAGTAGCCGACAATCAAATTCTAAAAAGGAGCAATCCATATTTGCAGCTGGAAAGAAGATGATCTCAACGGAAAATAGAGAAGGTAGAAGCAAGAAAGGAGAAGGAGATGCGATGTAAACAGTGGCGAAGAGGAGAAGAAGGACGGAGGAGTGCGAAGAAGAAAACGCGGGAGACTGAAGGACACCTCGAGGACGATACTCGGAGAGGGGGGGTGACGACCCTAGCGAGGTCGAAAGAAAAGGGGTAAGAAAACAAAAGAGACGAAAGAAAGAGCGGAAACAAGAAGGAACGACACGTTCAGACGGCGCCCAGAATTAGGATACGGGAGAGCAAAACGAGAAGGAGCTCAGGAGAGATGGGACGTGATTTCCTGTTCTGTGCGTGCAAAACCACGAGCTTGAAGAAAGAACGACCTTGTCTTGACGAAAGCAAAGAAAGACGGCAAGAGCAGAATGTCCGAGGAAGGCGCGTTCGAGCTGAGTTGGTTTTGCGTCGTTGTGGCTGTTCGTTCTTGCCTGTCGTGTCGTGAAAAATAGTTCGAAAAGGGCAGGAAGGGCAGAAAATGTCGAGAGGATAAATATTTCGAGGGGCATACGGTTTTGGTGGGCTTGAGGCCCTCTGCTCCTCGTGCTTTTGGCCAGCCATCTTTTTTTCGAGGTGAGGAAGGTGCGAAGGAGACCAGCGAGGCCTTCCTTCCCAAATGGGCCATTGTGCTCATAACTGCACCGTAGAAATGAGCGAGGCCTCGAGTGAGTACGTAAGCGGCATCGGCTGGCCATTGTCCATTATTTGAGAAAGGCGCAAAACAGCCAAAGTTTGAATGGCGCACGTGGACTAGGATATGAATGGAAACGATGATATTGATCAGAACGTGTTGGCTGTCCTCTAGATGTGTAGATGCGATGCAGAAATGATGACGCCTCGACCGGAGAATGCTACATATTTAACCCGGAAAAAGAAGAATAGACCAAGAGAATTAAGTGGCTGAACAAACTATTGAGCCACAGGCCTTTTCCAGAGAATGGGATCGGTGAATAAACGGGCGATGCACTCAAAAAAACGTTCCCTTTGTCCCCCGGTTCTAGATCATAACGGTGGAGCGGCACCGCCTCCTATAACCTTTGCGACCGTCGCCTTGGGCATACAGTATCCTGCGTCTACGGGTTCCAGCCCCGGATAGTCCAACAGACACAATCCTGCCAATGCATAGACGGTGTGCCACACGTCGACCATGTTGCCCGGGCGGTCGGCGAACCCACCATTCTCCGGATCTTGGCAGCTCAGAATAAACGCAATCAGCGATTCGCGGTCCACCCAGTGCAGACGGTCGACCAGTGCCAGACTGCTCAGCACCCACCAGCTGTAACACACGTCCTCCTTCTTTTCGGGTCGTCCGTTGAGGCCACCATTGGGCACTTGCCGCTCGCTCAGCCAACGGCCGACCTTGTCGGCATCGGCGAGGTCAAGGCGGCCGGCGACAGACAGTGCAGCCAGGCAGGTAAAGACCTGGCCGGCGTGGGACTCGGCGCCGGGGCGCACACCGTAACCGCCGTCAAAGTTGGCGCAGGCGGCGACGTATTCAACAGCCTTGTCGACGTCGACGAGCGACAGGCGACCAAGCAGCGACAGAGCGTTCAGGGCACCATAGAGGAACCGGGTGTCCTCTTCGCCCCATTCGTCGCCTTGGAATGTCCCCGTGGAGCGGTTCTGTAGGTTCGCAATGACTAATTGGACGGTTAGAAGCACAAAAGTCGCTTGGGAGATCAGTGGCAGTCACAAATCGACCTAGACCTACACTGTGCCACGGCCTCTCGGCCTCGTCCGCGGCTATCGAGCTCGTCCAGGGCATCAATCATGGCCAGAATCTGGACAGCGCTGACCGTGTAGAGCATATGCGCATCATGGCCCGGTGCTGCCGCGAAGCCGCCGTTCTCGCACTGGCACGACAGCACAAAGTCAATCGTCTCATCACGAGGGAGGGCGTCTGGCCTGTTCATGAAAAACAGAGAGGCCAAGCCCCAGTACAGGCCATTAAGACGGAGGTGCTCCGTCAGCCAGTACTCGTACTCATCTTGGCGCGAGTTGAGACTCTGGATGTACTTGACGTGGGCGTCGGTGGCCAGCTGGCGTTCACTCGGGAGCTTGTCCTGCTCGTCAGGCATGGCGGATGTGATATCGGTCTTGTCTGCTTTCTGCTTCTTGTGATGTTGGAGCCGCGTCGGTGTAGACAACCACTTGGGTGCTGCTTTTGGCTGACGTTTGGATGCCTAAGCTGCCATATCGAGATGTTCACTAGCCGAATTTGTCACGTGTGGTTATCACGGGAGCAGCATTAGCGCTATTTATACTGTACTGTATGTGCACTATCGTCGTGATAAATACGGTGTGATTAGTTGTAAGGGTCGTCGCAAAATGTCGGCACCAAGCCAAACGGCCTCGCACGGAGTGGAACATCTGATCCAGTGCGAGGACACCAAGCATGACGGCTACACCCAGCCGCGGCTTGTGTGACTATTACCAGCAGCCTCGCGACAATATGTGCAGGCCCGTGGTGGACCAGATTCGTTCGTAATCACAACGGGCGGTATCGCTTGTGCTTCAACCCCACCAAAGCACCCCGCCTTCCTCCAGCAAGAGCACAAGTCCATTATCCTGCCGTACAAGTTCTGCACGGCACTGATTTGTCGGGAGAGAAATGTGATAGCGACGCGGTCCGATCTAAGTGAATGACATACTTGCGTCAACAATTGCAAATAGAGAGGAAGGAAGTGAGAAGATTGTCAGTGTCGGAGTATTGAGCTGGATAAAGGCAGCAATACAAGGGTAGCCGAGGCGACGATGCGAGCACTAAAGAACGCCAGCCTTCCCCAAGACGATAAAGTGCCTGCCTTGCAAGCTTGTCTGCAAGAAGACTAGTCCAGGAACCCATTGACATCCATGCCCAGGAGACCCATGAATTCAGCGCCAACGACGCCATTCAAAAGGGGCAAAGAGAGTGCAAACGGGAAGGCACGATCGAGCTCAGACATCAGATGGTCACAGTCGTAGGCTGGAAAAGAAGAGGAAAAGAACAGGAAGGTGGGCCGCGCTTTCCTTCCGTACACCGCACAAAGCACCAGTCGTACCACTGTCACCTCCTTCCTCCCTCACTCTGCATCGTCGAGTGACCGCCATTTACACGGAAGATGGACCCCGCTTCGTTTCCTGTAGAAGGTGCGCGTACGGCGGGAGCGAGGTAGCCACACATGGAGAAGGAACTTGCGTCTGCGTTCTCCGCTTGCTCCTGCCGGCCAAGGCATCTCAACATGTCATCTCGCCGGAGGACTCGTGCAATTTCTCAGTAAATTTTGCAATCCACAATGGGACTTGTTTGTGTAGAGAGTCAGAGCGTCTGGACCTCAATCCGCCACTGGATTTCGCCAGGGCCGTCCCTCGGCGTCGTACACCGCAAGCCCGTTCCGATGAAACAGCACTTCGTGCACAAGCGATCAACACCTTCCTCACTCCGTCATATCGTCAGAATGTCGAGTGGGGCCGTCGCCGCTCAACTGCTAAAATCCGCCGTGTTCATGAGCGCTCGCGCTAGCTCGCTTTCGTTTTACATTAGCCCCCTTCTTTCGCTCTTTCCCCCTTCGAGCCCCCAACGCAAAATAGCGAAGACGAAGAAAGGGGTTGGAAGGAACGACGATGCTTCCTGCCAAAACCGTACACTCCGTAGCCACACAGGCCCCTCTCAGCCGTTGAATAGAAGTAGCCACCCAGTTCCGTTAGTGCCCTGCCCTTTCCTCCGCACATTCCCACTCCAAGGGCCCCTGGAGAGGCAGGTGCACGTTTCATGTCCCCTTTTTTTTCCTTCACGCCTTATGATACCACTCTGGGCCCTGAGAGTGGGAAACACGACCGTCAGCCGTATGAAATATGTACGGGGTACGAAAGAAGAAGAAACATACCACACTATTCTGCAGCCAAACACATTTTGCCCTGGCCGGACAAGATCGCCCTCGCTTTCCAGTTTCCTCTCAGCACATTCTGCACATCCAAGACCCTCGTTTCGTGTTCTTTTGTTGCTATTATGTTTCTCGCCCTCTTTACCGCTTGGTCGTTCTTTCCTCAGCACCCCTCACTACCTTCCCAACTAGGCCTCACCTGTTTCGGGTCTCCAACAGCCTTCGATCTCGACCCCTTTTGAAATTCCAAATTCAAAACTTCAAAACAAGATCACTCTGCCCTCATCCCGTCCTACCTCTGTCTCCTCGCATCCACTTTACCGCCCGCGCGCGTTCGAGCCCGCCTTGTCTAGTTGTCTGGGAACTGACGCCCAAGCCCCACTGGCGCCCTTGTCCTGGTTCCCATTTGTCGCAGACGTAATCTGCCTATTGTCCCCCGGGCCACCTTTCTCATTCCTACGCATACGAAGAGAAGAGACGCTCGCTGACCAGCCACTCCTACGGCTGGATTTTCTTCTTCCCCTCTCCCGCACAACACTCAGACCTGTGCAAACACTCCCGCGCACAACAAGCTCAAGCAAGCCGCGCACCGTTGGTACGTTGGTGCAACACACTTGTCGCCGCCTTGTCACTTTCCTGCAAAAGCGATCTGAAAAGGAGCGGTGGCAAAGGGGTACAAAGCAGACAAAGCCGACTCCTCTTTTCCTCCCCTATCCAGCCATATCCAAACAGGGACGCCAGGCATCAGACACTGTCACTCCAGCGAGCCGCTGGTGACCCCAAGATGGGACGTAAGCCAGCACCGCAGCCGCTGGCGCTGTCGGGGGAGGCGCTCCCAACAAGCGATCACAGGCTTCCTGAAACCCTCAAGATCGTCTCCCCAGACGAACCCCCGTTTACGTCTTCGACACGATCGCCCGCATCGCCTCCATCTCTCTCGTCTCCGTACCGCCAAGGCCAGGCGCAGAGCAACACCACTCGACCTGCCGAACCCCAATCTCAACCTCCTTCTGTGCCCCAAGCGCAGCCGCCGCAAAAATACCAGCAGCCCCTCCACGTCGCCGACCTCGTCCAGCAGCCTCTCGACGACATCGACAGCCCAGGCTATCCTCCGCTGTCCAACCCAGCCAGCGCGACAAACTTTGGCTACACACAACCGCAACAGCTCCAACAACAGCAACCGCACCCGTCGCAGCAGCAGCAGCAGCAGCAGCAGCAGCAGCAGCCGCCTCACAACAAAAGCCACGGCCGCTACAGACAAAACGACGACAAAGCATCCAAGTCCTCCAACTTCTTCTTCCACTTTGGCAAGTCGTCATCCGCTACCAAATCCGCCGAAAGGCTCGCATCCAGCAGTACGGCTCCCGTCAACTCCACCGCCCCCCAGCAGTTTGCCGACCAGCGCAGCGAGATTGCATCACGAGGCTACGGGTCCCCGAGCTCGAAACAAACCTTCAACAATCGATCAGGTAAGGATTGTTTTTATTTGTTTAGTTCACATCCTCGCATGACACAGAAACGGCCTCGTTTTGTGTACGATCAGCATCCTATGAATTGCCCCCTCTGCTTCCCTGTACAGAGGATCGACAGGAACATGAAGTACAAGACGGGGGTGGTTGGCAAAATGCACAATACATAAGTCACAAGACATACGTTGGTCGTTGTAGGGGCGGCCACCACAGCACGTCGCAAAGGACGAATCAACCAGAGCGGCAGAGAAATCCACATTGGCTTGGGGAGTGCCCCAAGCTAAAGTACCCCTTACTAAACGCTTTAGAGCCTTGCGCTGGTTTGGGCCACTCCCTGCCGCCACCCTTGTTCCTCCCTTGCTACCTATCTAATTACCCTGCTACCTTGCTACCTATCTCTCTATCAATTGCGTTCGTTTGAACGATTCCTCATACATTCTTCATTGTGGCTAAACAGAGTCCTCATACGCAGATCACAACGCGCAACTGAGAGCGACCACATCCAGTGGTCCGACACGCTCCGAGGCCTCGCTTGTCTCGTCGGCCACCGAAGTCGATACTTCCTCCAGTACACCCTCGGGAAAGAAAGGCAAACAGAAAGTCTTCAATCGCCTTGGCCGGGCCAGATCAGTTCACGACGACAACAACACACCGCATCCTCTTAACAGCAACACGAGCAATACCACTGCCTCCAGTGTTAACAGTCCGGGTTTCCAACGGGACCCAGGAACCGCCGCTCAAATGCGAGTGGTCGACCAGCCCGAGCGCGCACACCAACCTATCCCCTCCCTCAAGACGGCGCCTCCTGCCCAGCACGATCGCAGCTTCCGCGAAATGATGTCTTCCTCGCATCGGAACCACTCGGCCGATCGGGCGCTGGGTCGCGACGTGCCCAACAACCGGGACAACCACCATGGCCACCGTGGGGACCGCGGCGACCGCGGCGACCGCAGCGATCACTCTCGGGCGCAACCCTCCTCTCTTCGCGACAATGGCGGCTCCACTTTTTTCAACGGCCTTAAGAATTCGTCGAGAAGCGCAGCAGACATGATCAGCAAGGGTCTGTTCGGCAAGAACGGACGCAGTGGAGGAGCACCAGAACAGCCCGTTGTCGACGACGAGCACTATGTGCTCAAGGTCATCAACCAGCCTCTGCGTGAGCAGACTCGCTTGACTCGTATTTCCAAGCGCCTGGAGGACTCGCGCGATCGAACCGAGTTCTGGATGCCTGCCTTCCCATGGCGCGCCATCGACTACCCAAACTACAAGGGCACGGACGTGGAGGGCCTGTACCGAGTGCCCGGCAGTGGTCCCCAGATCAAGAAGTGGCAGCGAAAGTTCGACGAAGGTATGTTCCCCGCATTCACCCTGCACAATCGGGAGGAGGGGGGATAAAAAGCATTTCCATGAATGTGGCGATATGCTAACTTGCGGAACAGAATACGATGTCGACCTCTTTGCGCAAGATGACTTGTACGATATCAATATCATTGGCTCCATGCTCAAGGCCTGGTTGCGTGAGCTGCCCGACGAGCTGTTCCCCAAGGAGGCGCAAGAGCGCATTGCCCGCGAATGTGCGGGCGCGGATACTGTGCCGCAGATGCTCGTCGACGAGCTCTCGAGCCTGCCACCCTTCAACTACTACCTGCTGTTCGCCATCACATGCCATCTCAGTCTGCTGCTGGCCCACTCCGACCGCAACAAGATGGACTTCCGCAATCTGTGCATTTGCTTCCAGCCGTGCATGAAGATTGATGCCTTCTCGTTCAAGTTCCTGGTGTGCGACTGGCGCGACTGCTGGAAGGGCTGTATCAACGAGCCCCAGTACATCGAAGAGGAGTATCGGCTCTTTGACATGCCGCCTCCGAGGGGCATCGGCACCGTGAACCATGACGATGAAGAGAACACGTTTGACGTTGAGATTGACAATGTTCAGCGGCCACCGCCAGCTGTTGTCGCGGGTGGCGATGACCGGGCGGCTGATCGAGGCGGAGTCGACCGTCAGGTATCGTCCTCGGACAGCGGTGCGCAGTATGGCAATGGCAATGGCAACAGCAGCAACAGCAACAGCCACGGCGCAGACAAGTCCCGCTCCAAGAAAAAACCTTCGACCGCCGAGACGGGCAGTGTAGCGTCGAACGAGACTCTCTCGACGACCCTCACGATTGAGAGCCAGCGGATGACAACACCACCAACGCAGTCCGGTGACCTGCGACCGCTTTCGCCTATCAAGCCGCTCTCGCCTCTGGGCTTCTAGTCGCACTCTCCAATCTCTTTATCGAGCTGGCAGAGGCCACATCTGGCGCGGAGGATGTCAGAAAGAAAGAAAGGAGCGGTTAAATACACTCTACTTCGTTCTTGGAGCCCTCCAAGCCCTCCTGTATACGAGACGAATGTTGCATTCCACAATGTCTGTCCAATCTCCCTCCATATCCCATATCTGTTCATGATATCACGTCCTTTACGAGCCATTTTTTCGTGTCTTTTATGCGGCTTTCCTTTTTCTCGAATCTCGTTTCTTATCGCGTCGTCTGCGTCTTGTCCATGTCCTGTACGGGTCGTGCTTCTGGTTCTGCTACGTTGATTTCTATTCTCAAACTGTCGTTTTCGAATATTACCCCTTTTGTACTCGTTTGTCCTTTTGTTATTGTCGCTTTGTCGTTTTGTCGATTTGTCGTTTCTCTGTGGCGGATTCTATATCCTTTTCTATCCACTGTGCCCATTTCGGCCGGCTTAGGTACTTTGCAACATTGCTTGTTTTTTTACTTGTTCTCCTAGCGGCTGCTTCGTTGCTTTCTGATGTATGGTTTTTGTTGTTCGTTACTTTATATTCCCGTTTTCTGTATACCCTCCTGGATCTCTTGGTCCTTGATATTTGCCGGATATATAAGAGTTCGTAATTGTCATTGTCATATTTTCCAATAAAAAGCAAACGTCATCTATAGTCCTGGTTGTGTGCATTATTGTTTCGCATAAACAAGTTCTACGGGTCCGTCTGTACAGTAGTATTGTAACACCGAAAATTATTAAAATACAACGAAAATAGAACAATTCGATTTCAAAAATATTACCCATGGTATTTTATTATTCCACAAAATACAAACTTTTTCAAACAAGATCGCAAACGCCATGCCAAAAAGTACATGAAAAAAAAAAAAAAAAAAAAAAACCCCACAACCTATATCCGCAATGTGCTATCTCCGCGCATACCCTGGAGGTGGTGGCGGCATGCCGTTGCCTGCTGGCGGGAAGCCTTGCTGGCCCGGCGGTGGCACGACGGGCACATTGTTTGCACCCGTGGAGAAGCCGGGCGGCGGCATGTTGCGGTAGCCGCCGGGGCCGCCGGCAGGAGGGCCACCACCACCACCGCCGACACCGCCTGGTGGCGGCCGCGCAGGGAGGCCGTTGGGTGCCCCGGGCAGACCGGGACCGCCGCGGCCACCACCACCACCACCACCATAGTGTGGCGGCGGCGGACCACCGCGACCGCCGTAGCCGCCACCTCCCTGGCCGCCATACGGCTGCCGTGGGTATGGCTGCTGTTGTTGCTGCTGGTATGGCGGGAAGCCACCGCCTCCCGGGCCCCTTGATGGATAGCTGCCGCCACCGTTCAGCTGCTGCTGCTGTGGTGGTTGTGGTTGTTGTGCTGGTGGCGGAGGCGCAGCGCCGTTAATGCGGTTCGGGTTGTTGTGGCTGTTGATGGGCAAGGGCGTGGCGTTGGCACTGGTGGCGGCGGACGCGGTAGGTGGCCCTCCTGCTCCTCCTCCACCTACTGCCGCACCGTTAGCTCCGTTGGCGGCGCCCGCGGCCGGGCGGTTCATCAAGAAGGCGGGCGGCAGCGGCTGGATCTCGGGCACGACGTTGTGCTTCTTGCCCTCGGCGGCCAGCTTGCGCTCGGCCTCGTCGCCGTGGCGCTCGCCCTTGCCGTCTTTCTTGTAGGCGTACTCGACGGCAATCTGCCGGCTCAGCAGGTACTGGCCGTGCATGGCGGCGCGGGCGGCGTCGGAGGCCTCGAAGCTGTCAAAGTTGACAAAGCCGTAGCCCTTGGACAGGTTGTTCTGGTCGCGGACGACGTTGGGGGCGGCCACGAGGCGGCCGAACTGGGCAAAGGTGTCGTAGAGGACCTTCTCGTCGACCTGGGGGTCCAGGTTGTTGACAAACAGCTCGGCGCCAATGTCGGTGGCGCGCTGGCGGTCGGCCGAGGCCTTGTTGACGCGGACGGGCTTGCCGAACAGGCGGACGCCGTTGAGGCAGCGGGAGGCATAGTCGGCGGACTCGGGGGTGTCGAACTCGACGAAGCCAAAGCCCTGGTGGTGGCGGGAGACGCGGTCCATGGGCATGTGGACGTTGACGACGGGGCCCATCTGCGTCATGATCTCCCACATGAGGGGCTCGACAAAGCGCTCGTCGAGGTTGCCGACGTAGACGGTGGCCTCCTTGTTCTGCTCCCAGTGGCGGGCCGCCATGATGCGGAAGAGCAGGCGGAGGGCGACAATGTTCACGTGTGGTCACTTCTGCTGCGATTCGAGGCTGGGACCTGGTCGTTGGAAAGAAGGTATGCTTGTGGGTGTTCACCAATGCTGCCGTGGATGCGTAGTTCAATTCGAGAAAACAAAATGGATGATTGTCGGGGTACGGAAATATGAAGTGGTGGCGGCGGGAGCACGTTCGTCACAATAGGTGTGCCTGTTGGGCGCTGCAGCGAGTGATGTGAAGCTCGGCTTGGGCGATTGGCAAGGCTGGAGGCAGTGGTCGGTAGCCGGACTAACGAATTTTCCGCGCTAAGCAGCGGCTAGTGATGGCCGCAGTGGCAGCTACAGGTGCTCGCGGCTGTTCAGGCGGTCCCCAGCACCCACCTAGCGCCACATCCTAGCTCCACAAGCCCATGCGCCAGCGACTATCCGACAAAATTTCTTCGGTGCAGAATCGCCAAAAGCAAGTCAACCGCAGCGAACCGAACCGGCAACACATCACGACTTGTGCCGCGACAGCTCCATTCCGTACGTCGACAATCCGCATCAATCGAAGACTGTTTCGACGTCTATTCACCTGTCGACTAACCGCTCACACAGTCTTGCCAACCCTGCTCACAGCAACGATGTTCTCCCTTTCAGAAGAGTCCAAGGTACGACATGACGACGACATGGCGGGACGGATGACATGCTGCCCCGGTCTGAACGACGTACTTGGACAAAGAGACACGCTCTAACAGGACGACACTTGTAGGAGCGGATCAGCCGCATCATTGACATCTCCCGCGTGGCCCTCCACTAGTACGTGCGCCCATGCTTGCAACGCAACGTTTGTTTTGGTCATGGCTAACCTTTTGCTGTAGTGGCTACCTGCCCCTGGTTCTCTACCTTGGTATGTGGCCGAACATGACGGACGGGCGGCAACCGGCGACAAACAGTCAGCAGGACAGGGCTTATACCGTCGCGACTCGAGCGAGCGTTTTCTAACTTCTTCACAGGCTACACCCGCAGCGAGCCCCGGCCAGCCATTATCCGGTACGTCGACCTTTTATTTTGTGCTCTCGACAAAGACTCCTAATTGCTAACAAACATGTCGCTCTATAGCCTCCTGTCTCCCCTCTCGTAAATGCCACCTGGCGACGACGAAGCGAGCAGCAAAGACAAGAGCAACTCCTGGACGTGTCACGAGACCTTGTGCAAAACGGCCTTGGGCCGCGCAGTCCTCTTACCGGTGGCATGCGGACAAGACACAAGACCGAAGGCCAGGACGGTAAATGGACGAGCAAAGACACAATCTTTATGACCTAAATATGAGACGAGAAAAATGGACGTGCCTTTTGTCAACGGACATCTGACAGGTCGGAAGGGTTTTTTGATGCCTGGTTTCCAGGAGGGAACCGGCATCTGTACATTAGTCTGCGCAACGATGGAAAAATGAATATACCACTCAATCGATCCAAGCTGTGTTGTGTTTTGTTTTGTTGCAGTTCGCTGTTGCGTTCTGTCGTCCTCGCTGGGTGTGTTTTGATTAGTCATCCGCATATCCACGGCCAAAGTGCGTCATAGTTTGGCAGTGGGGCCCACGATTGTGTATTTTGTATTTCTAGTTTTTGGAAGCTCTCCAAGCCAGGCCTTGATAATCTTACGTATCCCGACCTTTTCCACCGGCAGACATGAGCACGGCCCCGCCGCCATTCCGACCCAACTTATGACCTCTGCCGGCGACGCACGTCATGCCGGTGCTGCCGGACCATCGCTGGGCCTTTCGCCGGCTTTTGTCGAGGCCATGGCAGGCCTGACGGCCGGGTCGACGGCGACGCTGGTGGTGCACCCGCTGGACATTGTAAAGACGCGCATGCAGAGTGAGTTGCGGAGGCCGGAGCCAAAGGATGTCGTTCGCGTCTCAACCGAATATTAACACCGAATTCTCCCCGCCCCCCTCCAGTCTACAGCAAGACGGATGCACACGGCACGGCTACGGCGCGTCCGTCTCGTCCGTCGACGGCCTCTGTCGTGCGCAGCCTGCTCGACGCGCCGCGCCCGCTCGCCGCGCTCTACCGCGGCCTGGCGCCCAACCTGCTCGGCAACGGCACCAGCTGGGCGGCCTTTTTCTTTTTCAAGTCGAGGATGGAGACGCTGCTGCGGGCCACCGCCGTCGCGCCCGGCCACGACCTGCGCGCGCCGCACTACTTTGTGGCCTCGGGCCTCGCGGGCGCCGGCGTCCAGATCCTGACCAACCCGCTGTGGGTGCTCAAGACGCGCATGCTCTCGTCCGACCGCCACGCCGCCGGCGCGTATCCGAGCATGTGGGAGGGCGCGCGGCGCGTCCTGGCGCACGAGGGCTGGCGCGGGTTCTACCGCGGCCTGGGCGTCAGCCTCCTGGGCGTCTCGCACGGCGCCGTCCAGTTTGCCGTCTACGAGCCGCTGAAGCGGTTCGTGCGCGGTGGGCCCCGTCCCAGAGACAAGCCAACCTCCGGCACCACCGCGCCCGTGTCCGTGCCTGTACCTGAACCGGTAAAGGCTAGCAACGAGTCCACCCTCGTCGTGTCGTCTCTGGCCAAGCTCGTGGCCGGCGCCGTGACATACCCGTACCAGGTCGTGCGCAGCCGGCTGCAGAACTACAACGCCGAAGCGCGCTTTGGGCGCGGCATTTCCGGCGTGTCACGGCAGGTTTGGCGCGAGGACGGCGCGCGCGGGTTCTACCGGGGCCTAGTGCCGAGCGTGGTACGCGTGATGCCGGCGACGTGGGTGACGTTCTTGGTCTACGAGAATGTCAAGTACTACCTGCCGCGGTGGATGGCGTAGGGTTGAGGGGGGTGGGGGTGGAAAAGAACTTCCTTGATGCACTTCGTTGTATATCATTGTTTCGATATAGACTTTTGCCTTTCGCTCCAGCATTGAGAATGTATTCCCATCTCACGTTAGCCATGGAAAGGCAAGAAGGAGAGAGCAACTGGTGTTACGTGCCATTATCAGCTTGATTCTTATGGTTGAGAACGACGGTGGACAGAAGATGTGGCGACAATTGCACCTATGTCGATGCCAAATTTTCAAGTTATATGCTAACCACATAAGTTCGTCCTTTATTGCACCGGCCCTGCAAGAGTGACGGTGATACGATCTTCGAACGAAAGAACCATACTCACACAGAGACCCCAGAGTGAGCACATGGGGAGACGTTGTGCAACAGCAACTGGATCAGCACTGAAAGAACAATCTCATCCGTTACCGCTGTCTCTGGGGTTTTCTTAGAATTACCAGTGCCTTCCCTTGAGAGAAATAAAGTCAGCGCCACTGGTATTTATGTAGCCAGTTGCGGTTTGGTAACGACAGTCCATAGTGTCGGACGTGGTGCAGAAAACAAAACGCAGAAAGGCTGTACCAGTATGGAGGCTTCCGTCTCGATGGCTTCATCATGACTCCATTATACTTGACGCCGAAAAGAGTGGTCCATTGGTCCATAAGTGTGATGGAAAAACACTCCAAGCTGTATGTGCCATGCGAATGTTTGGTGTCTAGTACTTCATGTCTTGAGACAATCGCATCGTGAAATCAACGTGCCCATACGACGGCTTTCGGAGGAACTACGTTGCGTGTCCTGTCCTCGTCTTATTATTCTCTCCAAATTGAGAGCACCCTAATTTTGGCCGTATTTAGGCATATCATGCCCATTGTCTCGGGGTACTCTCAGTTCCACAGTCGCCCTATTTCAAGAATGGATCAAATAGAGAGCTGAGGACGTCCATCACAGCCTATGCCGCCCCAGTACTGCCAGCCTCCCTGGCCGGCCCGGATCCATGCTCTTTTCGGTGAGACAACGACGACCGAGTACTGTCGAACAACATGCGCCATCACATGAAAGACAACGAGCTCAGTACACAATATTACCAAGACACGAAGGGATGGAAATCTCGGGTAGCCAAGTTCCGTGTCTCAAGCCGTCGAAAATACGTCTTTGTTCGCATGGCATACTTGGGTTGACGACTCTGAAGACAAATTCATGAAAACAATACATAAACAAAGACCTCACACCCCCTCTCCCCTTTTCGTCAACAGGGAGCATCTTTTCGGGGACATGCTTGAGCCTCCACTCCAGCCCCTGTGCGGTCGGCTTCCATTTGGAGCTAGAGGAGAGTGGAAGCGTTGGCAGCTGCTAAAATGTACTTAAAGCCACCGAAAATATTATTAACAGCGGTGGCAAGTCACTCCTCGTTAAATCTGAAGAAAGGGAGTGCTCAAAGACGAAGCGAGACACAAGGAAGGGCGTTTCTCTGTGAATACTAAGTCATGATGCAGGGTGGCCCTTGCATGTTTACGACGCATCGTATTGTTTCTCGAAAAAAAGGCAGAAATTGCAGACGAACAGAGCATCAGTGTTCTTGTCATGACGTTTTTCAACAATCGACTTGCTATGTGAGCCATTTATAGGGAGTGGATCGGAAGACACACAACACTGTCCAAGTAACTGCCCCTTAAATCTCATCTAAACACCGCCCGAGGCGCATCGGAGATTTCACAAGCCGCGACTCTGAACAGGGACACGTACACATTGGGCCCAGGTGTGGCTATAAGCCTGCAGCGTACCCGTGTTTGCTGTGCCACCGGCTTGGTTTGGTGTTTGCGTTATTGCTGGTCCATCTGTGTGTATTTTCTACTTCAGTGACTTGCACAAAATTTGCTCTCGTATGTACGAAGTATGCGAAAGCGAAATCATGAAAAGAACAAGGGGACGAGAAGAGAGGGCGCCGAAAAAGAAGCCCCAGAAGAAAGTCTAGACCGGCCAAAAACAGAACAGAAAAAGAGGAAGTAGAAATAAAAATAAAATATGTTAAGAAGGAATATAGGACACGCCAAATAAAGGGTATTCAAAAGACGAAAATAAAAAAGAACAAAAGAAACTCCTCTGCAAGTCCTGAGTCCTGCTTGACAAAAGAAAACACAAACGCGGGCCGGCGCGCGATGATCGGCCTACCAAACCATGATGGAAGAGCGACGGGCACCGTGCGGATCGTTGGGCAGGAGTGTGACGGGGGAAAATTAAAGAAAGAAAGAAAGAAAGAAACAAAAGCCAAGGTCTTAACCCCGTACTACTTTGATAAGTCGGAAGCACAAAATTCTTTCTCTTTCTAACATTCTAACGACATGACATGAGATTGAACGGAGGAGTACTTGTGGGCTGAAAGATACGTTGATACCATTCGGAGTAATTACATATCAGAAAACAGGCGGAGACATACCATGCCCGCTATTTATCGAATCAATATTGGCAACCACATCCAGACAGCCAGCACAGTTAATATATGCAGCACATCTGTACATAGAGTCAAGGTTCGCTTTGTTGTCCCTTTGGCAACTGGTGTGTTTTTGAAACGACTTTTATAAGCTTCTGCGCGGAACGTTTGTCGTGTGTAAAGCTGACATGGAGAGACTGGCAATTGACCTCTCCTCCAGCGAGGTTCCAAAAGATCTAGACCGTCCGCCGATCTAGTTTCGAGCTTAGCCTCTCCCTGTGGTCCACAAACGGAATGCTCGCCGCTGTTGTTTCGGTGTTTGTGTTTCAGTGTTTCTATGCGCGGCTCGACTGCAGTTCTCCCTCTCACACTGTCTCTTTCTGCACACACAACAGCAACAGCCTCTGCGGATTTGATTTCTCTGCATCTGTCCTGTCAAGAAGCACGGTTTGGCTCAGTGGCCAAGACGACGGCGGTCTGGGTATTTGTTGGCATCCCTTTTGTGGCTTTTGGCGAGACAAAAAAGGCATTGTCCAGCCACCTTGGAACGAAGTATCTCGCTTCGAGGGGGACGCTCGGCGACTTTGGCCCTTCAAAGGTCAGCTGGTGGCTGTCCATCGCCCTGTGCAGGAATTCCTTTCGCAATGAGCCTGTCCGTGCCTTTATGTCTTGTTGTGCTCATGCTATGCCTTTCCCCTGTTGTTTTGCTTTAGGTGGCTTATTCCGCGTCACTGTCTCCTCTCTTCTGAAGACATGTAGTTTTCAATAACTCTATCCTAATGTCTTGCCAAGACATCTTGGCATAGGGCGGAGAGAGGGAGGAATACGGTGTCTTCTATTTGCTATCCACTATCTGGCACCCATAAACGGCCGTATTTGAATTAGACGCTGTCTGTTACAGTAGCCCTTTTGTTCTAAAGGGGCTATCAAGCAAAACACCAGGGATACAGTATCTGCCCAAACGTATCTCACAAATCACAGGCTGCACGTAAGCAACTGTATATTTTTCTTGCTACGGATAGCCCTTGATCTTCAAACTTCCAAAAAGGGAGGCAAACACCACCTCGAAGGCGTCGTACGATGTACTCCCACACCCGCGTGGATGGTCGAGTCGACGGGTTCGACCGGGTGCGTGTCGTCAGTCGTCAGTCGTCAGTCGTCGCTGTCACATTGATTTTGGTCCGTTTTCAGCTGGTGGAGGTTGTATGCAACAATACGACTCTGGCCCCCGCGTACTCCCCTGCCACCCACTCCTTTTCCGTCTCTTGGGATTGGGATGGCCGCTCTTCCACGCAGTACGACGTACATGTATTCAAAGCAGACCCAAACACGACGGCTACGGTCCAATGCCACTGCAACGCTGGCCCGCGTCCTTACGACGTGCTCTGCAGCTGGGGCGATGACTGCCGGTATGGAGTTGCTCCGTCTCGCGTCTGTTGTCCTCGCCAGGCTCTGCTTCCCAAAAAACCACATCACACTGTCTTCCCAGTGGAGTAAGAAAATGCGCCGAGGGTGTGGTATCCTGGCGGGAAGGAGGCTTGTCTTGGAACCAACGATCGATGGACGGGTGTGCTCCGAGAGTTTGGCACCGACGCAACGCAGATGGCGATGTCAATATTGGTACAACGCAACCGTACATAGACTCGTACTTGTACTTGACTAGCATTAAGCACCTACGACGTACGACATACGACATACTCCTTGTAGACCCCATGCTCAAGGCATTTTATTCCCTGCCGGTGCTTTGATGGCTGACGGCTGTCACACTTTACGTTCTCTGTTTCGTCACTATGTTGTCATTTTGTTTTCTTTTTCTTTGTATTGCCTTTTTCCTTACGTCGTACGCTCCCTACCATTATCCTCCCTGTCCACTTCAGCCCCATTTTTAGAAATCCTTCTCGGCTGTTTTAGCCATTTCTCGTCGTTCTCGTCGTCTTGTCGTTTTGTCGTTTTGTCGTCTCTCCCCCATCAGCCACCACTGCCTCCCATCCCCGGCCCGAGTCACATTGCCCTCCCAGTCACCCTCCATCACGACCGTCCCCTGTCCCCCTTCCTGTTGGTAACCAGTCATTTTCACCAGAGGCGCCGCCGTACCATGTACTCCGCTGTCTGAAGACGCTCTTGACGCAACCCGCGCCCCCCAATGCAACCTCTGCCTCGTTTTCCCAAAGCAGACAAAAATGCAACCTTTTTTTCAACAACAAAAACAACAGTGATACCAACAGGCGGGATTCTGTGGCGTTTCCAGTTTCTGGGTTCTGGGTCGCTGGGTTCTGGGTCGCTGGGTTCTGGGTCGCTGGGTCGATGGGTTGCTGGGTTTCTGTACGAAGTGCGTCGTAGCTTCACCCTGGTCGGGACCTCTTAATGTGATCCATCACATGGTGCTGGTTGGAAATAGAAAAAGGACACAACAACTCCAGGAAGCTGCAGAGCACGCCGTACCGCGAGCCTGGATTCTGGGTTCTTCTTTTGGTGGCTTTGAGGGGCGCTGGTTGGACATCCAAAGTACATCGTACGCCAACCGCAACGCTGAGCCCCATTCTTGGGACCTTGTTGGTGCCTTTCGTCACGTTTCCGAAACTGCCTCTCCTTCTTCCATTTCGCATCACTTCTGTCATTTCTGATGGCTCTCTTTTCTCTACTTTTTCAAAAATGCCCTCTGCACCTCTCTTGCCATACTTGCACTTCTCTTTGGCTCAGCTCCGTTTTGATATTTTGTGATATTGTCGCCGAACCTTTCTTCCCCCCCCTCCCCCCCTGTTCCTCGTACATCGTAGCCTTTTTCCATTTGCCATAAAAATACGTGAGCGCGATGTCACAGCGGATGCTCTCCGTGGATAGTTTCCGCAGGCGCGGTCTATTTCTTGTTTGAGTAAAATGAAAAGAAGCACGGGTAAATATATGTAGGTAAATGGCGAAACGGTCAGCTTCTTCCGACATGAAAGCGATGAACGTACTCCGTGGGTCGACTCTTCGAGTGCGTCGTACAGCCCGTAGTGACATTGGTGCAGCCGCACTCCCACGCTCCCACCTTCCACACTCCCACAGACTTCTTTGGTAGATCGGGCGTGGGTGCGGTTGCAGTGTGCGTCTTATTTGCTTTTTGGATGTGTCCCTGGGGTCTGGTTCTTGGGTCAACCGGAGGGGCCGTCCAGACAGGGGATGCCAGCTGGTTGTCCTTTCTGTGCGTTCCTACAGAGTACTTGTACTTCGTACGTCGCACGTCGCACGTATTTCCACAGGTTCGTCAGAATGGCGTCTTGTTCCTACTTTGCGCCATTCCGCCATCCGCCATCCGCCTTTCCTCTTTTCCTCCTCCAACTTTCTTTTTGCGGTACTTTGTTTCTTATTTTTCTTTTTAATTCCCGGCTACCATTGTGATGGGACCGGCTGGGAGAGAGGCGTGAGGGAAGGTTTGCACGGGATATTTCGTCGTCTGTGGGGAGCTACGAAGTACTTTTGGCAAAGACATGTTTGATGATCACTTGTAAGGATGAAAGCCTGGGACGAGCATCCTACGTTTTGCTGCAGAAAAGCGAAACAAGACGTGCACGGAGGAAGAAACAAAACCGACTCATGGTGGACAATATCTGTCTACGACATCCAGAGGGCACACTACGCCTCATCCTTGGACATACCGCGGAAATGAAGAGACTCAGCGCGGATTCGCCGTGTTCCGAGTCTTGTGGGGGGCGGACGGAATAAACGTGCTCTGAGGCGAGGCAAACAAGACAACAGCTAAAAGAGTGACGGCAAGGGGGACGACGAGGACGACGAGGACGACGAGGACGAGAGTCTGTCATATATCATTTCTCGACTCTCTCTCCTCTCGCCTGTTCGCGCCTTCGTTTTCCTCTTTGGCACTCTTTCCCGTTCTCCGTCTCTGTTTTCCTGGTCGCCGTTCTGTACGGAGCATGTCTCAGTCCCAGTGGCTGGTGTACCATTGAACGGAACCAATAACCATGTTTGTTTGGTCGTTTGGTCGTTTGGTACGGTGACCTGCAGGCCTGGAACGCTTGGGACAGAGAGAAAAAGAGGATCCCTGGCGCCCCCCGGTCGCCGGAACGCCATCCGCGGGGGAGCGGCTAGGCCATTTGGGAGCATCGGCAGGGTCAAAATCATTTGGGTAAATTGTAGGATTTTTAGAGAGATTCCTGGGACGGGGACTGCAACGCAACCACTGCAACCCTTTGCGAATCACGTTCAGTACGATGTATTGAAGCCTCTCCAGCATCGCAGCATGTTTGAAGTGGGTGGGGACGTGGGCAAAGGGAGGGAGGTCATTGCAAGCGTTCGACGCCGCCTCCGCCCTCCGTGTTCTTATTCGAGGATGCAGTGCCGATTTCAGCTGGACAAGTATCTCGGGAGCGGAAGTGGCACGCGGAGACAGAGCCGTAGCGAAACAACTGCAGAAGGACCTTGCAGAAAACAAGAATGAATGATTAAGGAAGAAAGGGAGATAGCCAAGGGGCTTGCAGTAAAACGAGAAAAGAAAGAAACAAAAGGAAGGAGAAGAAAAGACCCAAAACAATAAGAGACAAGCGGTGACGACGAGATGACGAGATGACGAGATGAAGAGAATGAGACAATAGAGGATCAACTGCGGGCAAGAAAAAAAGACACTGCTGCAAACTCTCGCCAGCAGCGGCAAGACATGAAAATTCAATACAATGTACAAAATCGTTTCTCAAGAATATGAGATGTCACATTTGGGAGCACACCTTCAAACTGCCACCGCCACAACACAGACCGACTACTGAGCCGCTTTTGCCAGAATGGTGTCGGTAAGCAAAGTATGGAGCAAGGACGTATTGGTATGCACAGCAAAACGACAAAACGACAAAAGACGAGCGTCTCTCTTGAAACAAACCAGCGGACACTGGCTCTTTAAATACAACAAACAGATTGTCCTCCGCAAGGACACGAGTCGAACCGCAAGGAGAAAGAAACAAGGAAGCAAACGGCGGAGAGAAGACGTCAACACTTTTCCGTTTTCACTGCAGCTCACAATTTGTTCAGCCCCAAAAAAAGCCCCAGAAGCATTGAGGACCGCCGGGCAACTCCATCGCTTTTCTACAAAGGATGGGCGCCGTCCCCCGGATCTAAGAACCGGAGACGAGAGACTGACAAAAGAGGCAAGGCCTGCCAAGCACTGGCAAGGGTCGAGACGGAAAGTGATGAGCATCGGGGCGGTCTTTATGGTCTTTCGTGATGTTCATGATTTAGTGGCGCGGCAGGAACGGGGGGGGGGGAAAGGCAAGACAACCCGAGAAAAAGAGAGAACCGGGCACCAAATAATATCGACAGGGGGGAACGGTCCCCAGCCGCGAGCAGGGGCAGAGGGGGTGGAAACTAACAAAGACGGCGAGACTGGCTCCCCCCACGCTAAGATTGGGACGAGAGCGAGAGGTGGGTGGACGTCGTCTGTCGTATTACGTCGTACTCCGTCGAGAATACAAAGGACAAAGGAGGGTGTGCCTCGTCGGCCATTTTGCCTGGTGGGCCATGGCCCGAGGTGTGCTGCGTGTCCTGAGGACAGAGACCTGCAGCACTTAATGCTTGTGATTGGAAAGGGAAAGGACGAAAAGAACAGAAAAGAAGAAGAAAGGGGGTAACACGGCGCTGGGACGAGATGCAGAGCACAGAGCTTCGGCAGTCTGTTTCGACAGACGGACATACGTTTGGCTGCGAGTCTCATTGTCTGCACAGCACAAACTGAAGAACGTGTCAGACTGTCAGTCAACATGTCAGTGTCAAAATCAAATGTCGGCACATCCTGTCAAGTCAAATAAAAGGAACTGTGTCGCACGTGTGTCCATTTTTTCGTCCAAAACCCCCCCTGATGGCTCGTACCTTTTTCTTTTGTTTTCCGTCGCGGCTGACATTGCCGCTGCCCGTCTCCTTTGCCCCTTTTTTGGTTCTTATTTTTTTTTTTTTTTTCGTTTTCTTTTCCTTTTTTTTGTATTTCTTTTTTGTTCCTTTCCTTCTTTTCTTCGTTCGTCAATTTGACCGCGGCAAAAGATGGAGACTTTGCCAGCATGGGTGTCGTGTGCACGAAATGGACAAATTACGACGTACAGGATAGGGACATGCAGCTTGGCTGCACAGAAAGTGCATGACGACGACACCCAGAATGTCCAGAGTAAGCACAACGTGCCGTCGCCCAATAGCAAGTGTAAGACGAGGGGGTGGGCTGTCTGTACGGAGTAACGCAGGCACGATTGGGCATTGCAACCTCGTTTTTGGAATACTTACACGGGGCGTTGCAACCTTGTTTTTGGAATTCCAGTATGAAGGGCATGCATTTTTTAATTCTCTACTGCTGATATCTTACTGAATATTTATTGTTTTCTTTCTTTTTCGCAGTATCACGAACTGATACTTTCTCTCTTCGTAACGTAAAACGGGGGAGAACAAGGGCAACCCGAGGGCACGAATTAAAACGGCGACAAACTGTCTCGGTCGTCACAAAAAAGAGATATATCATATTCTCGAGAGGATGCGTATTCCGTTGTGGAGAAGCAGTATTCAGGGGAAAATTAAGGAGGCAAGCTGGTCGTGAAGGCTCCACTCAATCAAACGTTTTCACGTCAATTACGAGATTGTAAACATTGACACCAAAAACATAAACGTAAACGAAACGTTCCATTGTCGACAAACACCGACTCGCAAAACGCAGCTCGGTCGTGCGTGAGGCCTGGCCAAGGCACTGACCGTCCCCGAGAACCGCCTAGCACGGCCTAGCACGGCCTAACCAGCACGATCGTCGCCGATTACAACGTAGGGGCCAAGGGCTGAGACGGCTCCGTTTGGGCTCGATGCTACCGTGATGTGCCTTGCTCCGTAAAACGTAAACGTAAAACGTGAACCGTAAACGCAACAAAACGTCGACCATAGTATCTTACAATTGCAGCTGTGGAGTGCACGCCTTCTGTCCCTTCTCATATCCAGCATGGAGCACCCAATGGAAAGATACGACTGGTCCATCAGATGCACGGGAACGGATGGCAAGGAGGCATGGCTGCTCCCTTGTATTGGGCGCTGCCATATTTCCGAGCTATGATGTGAGGATATTATTTAGGAGAATCCGCATGATGAAGGCTGGGCCGACGACAGGTTCATCCGTCACAGTATCCATGACGCCTGACAAGACTGGCAGCGTACCGGCAGCGATGAGGCAGGTCAGCTCCAGTTATGCCCCCGTTATCCAGGAGGGCCAGAACCTTGCGACGTCCGCGGAGGTGAACCGGACAGCTGTCGATCAGCCGGGGGTCGGAGGAGAACGGCCAAGACAAAGAGGCAGAAAGGCAAAGGACAAAAAAGGGAAAGTCAGGACGATCCCGATAGAAATGCACCATACACCATAGACACACGCCAAAAAGGTGCAGAAATAGGATGCAGAAACTTGCGGTGACGAGACGAGGCGGTCAAGGACGTCGTCGAAACTTGCCGCCCACTTCTCTCGAGTGCATGCAAGACATGGCTGAAGACGGTGCTGCAGGAAGATGCACCTGTAGAAATGCACTTTTAATATTGGGGAAGAGAGAGGACGGGAGGAGGAGGAAGGGAGAGACAAGACAGAAAAAGGAAACACAAGGGGACAATGGAGAGGGCCAGTCGAGACTGTCTCACCTTGTCTCGTCTTGGTCTTCTCTTGTCTCTGTTCTTTGCGTTCCTCGTGTCCGACAGACAAAACAATGCGCGGTGCAAGAGCTGCATGAAGACAATGCTCTACTTTGTCGTCTGGAAATCGACAATGAGAAAAGGGCTGAGCTTCGAGGGGCCGATGCAGCAACACAGGGCTATATACAACTGTGGGTCGGGTGGAGAACCGTTGAGAGAAACGATCGGAGACGAAGCCAGGCGTCGGGACCGAAGGCAAAGGCCATGAAGCTGACAATGGAGTCGTTGCCCACTCAATAGAGTCAGCCGGGGCGATGGTACTCTCTCATTGTGGAGTTCTTTTCGTTCTTTCTTCCTTTTTTTCTCATTTTTCTTTTCCATTGTTTTCGTATCAAGGAGGTGGCGGGTGTTGTTTCGAGTCAGGGAACAAAGTCACGTCTGTCGTACAAATCTAAGTCAAGAGAGGTGCATGCCAGCGACCTGACGCAGTACAAGATCAGACAGCGTAGTGTGACGTGAAGGGACCATAAGAAGGCACAAGCGGCACGGTTAATTTGTGTAAGGCTGGCGGCGTTGAATATGTTATAATTCTGTTTTTTATTTTTTATTTTCGATTTTTCGTCAATCAAATTAATTCAAAAAATACAACTACAACACTCTAGAGTCAAAGTGACTTGCCTTACCGACTTCAAAAATACAAATACTTACAGTCTGCCAAGCCAAATCAAACATGTCTCTCTTTTATTCAACGTATTCTTCACTGAAAAATGCCAATATCAATACATGCGCATTTTACGAAGTGCATATCCATGCCCCATTTGTCTAGATGTTCACCTGCTCGTGCCAATAATCCCCGTCAGTGATCATCCGCTAGCGTTCAGTCAGACAGGGGGCATGATTTGATCCAACGAGCATCTCAACGTACAGGTCAGAGGCTGTCTTTCTTTTCTTTCTCTCTCTCTTCTCTATTTACGATGTATTGCTTTTCAACTTCGCACACTGAGAAGCCCACTCGACTGGGGATGCTTTCCTTGCCAGGTACAGCCTCCGGCAGGCACAACGGCGACGTGCCGATCGGGTCCGTGTTTGTCGTCATTTTGCGCAGGTGATTTTGGTCTGCACGTTCGTACGGCGTACGGCGTATGTCCATAATCTCACTCTGTCTGTGCGTTTCTGTCGGAGCACCTTCGACCGGTACGGAGACGAGCGAGTCTTTGCGCTCCGTATTACGGCCATCACGAACAATGGCTGTAGGTGGACGAGTTACAGCGGCGACTCTCTTCTTGTTTCGTCTGTTTTTCCTTCCTTTTTCCTGTCGTATTTCCAGGCACGGCTTACTCGCGTTGATTTGTCTTTGTTTTCTGTGTTCTCTCCACCCCCACCACGTCGGGTCGACTGCCACTGCAGGTTGGGGTAGTTTTTCTTTACTCTTTTGTTCTCCCCTCTTTTCTTTCTTTCTTTTTTTTTTCTTTTTTTTTTTCTTTTTTTTTCTTCTTTTTTTTTAAATTCCTTCGGCATGCCGTTCCTCCGCAGGTTATTTTCCTTTTCTCCTCATTGCTTTGGCGGTACATCCATGTCATCTTGCATGCCGTCGAGTGGTCTTGGCATCAGGAACGACAGAAGACAGAACGACGTCCGTGCGGGCGCACCGTTTCTCCTTTTGCGGCCACAAGCCGTGAACCCAAAGCAGTCACCTCTATCGCCTCTGTCGCTTCATTTTGACACTATTTCGTCTCGTCTATATTTGATTCCGCCAAGTCTGTTTTTCTCTCGTGTCAGTATCTCGCTGTCAGTATGACATGTGTTGTTTTTCTTCCCCCTTTCCACTCTCTTTACCAGAAATCGCATCGCCGGCTATGCACCTGCACGCCTGCAGGTGCAGGCGTGCAGCGTGCCGTATATTTCTTACACTGTCACCTGCACGGCGGCCCCACGAAAGACTCCATCCAGGGGTACAACTAGGTCGTGGGTCTCGTAGGTCTCGTAGGTCCTGGCAGCTGAGAGCAACCCCTGTCTTCCATTGTCTTGGTGTTTTTGAAGGCCTTCCCAATGCAGGCCCCTGTCCGTCTTCTGTATTAGGACTCTGTAATTCTGTGTGTTTATGTGTGTTTTCTTCTTTTTCTTCTTCTTCTTTTCTTTGCCTTCCAAGTTGGGTATTTCTTATTTCTTATGTGTGGTCTTGATTTCTTTTTCATTCTTTCTGTTGCAACAAACAACACTCGAAACCGACGAGAAAGACGTGGTTCCCACCCTAGAAGCAGAAACGGCAATGTGTTTTGGCCGGCAAGAAGGCACATAATTATTTGGACGAACTTTCTCCTTTTCCTTTTTTTTTTTTTGTCAATTCCCATCGTTCCCTCCCCGTCTGTCACATATCTCTTTCTCCTCCCAAGCTGCTCCAGAATGTCTCACACAGTCTGCACCTTAAGATGAACAGCCGGGGAACGGAAGCCGAGTTTTGAATATGTGCAGCGCCAGTCGTGGCAAAATAATATTTTGTACTTGTAGTCTGTCACTAACAGCGTGCGCGGATGCCTCCGAGATTGTCTATGCCCGTGCTGTCACGTCGTCGAGCACCACCAACGCTATTCCCGATTGCCATTCGCTGGGGCGTTTCTTTGGATCGGCGGCACTATCGAAACGTCGAACGGGGACCACTGTTTTCCGTACTCCGTCTGCCCCCGTGCTTTAGTGAAGCTGTTCTTGTTCTCTCAACCAGGAAAGGAACGGCAGGGCCAGAACCAGGCACGTCGTGACATGAAAAAGGAACAAAGGGAGAAACAACGGCGAAAGCCACACGTCACAACCGCTTTGCTGGTTTACCATCTCTTTACCGCGAAACCAAAACGACGCAGTCACTCATTTGCTGTATTTGGTCGTAGCGCAGGCTGTCGTCTGGTACTGATGGGCCACAGTGGACGAGTGCGTGCGGATACCAGGTCGCTTTGTGGACTGGTGGACGCCGGGGTGGAGAGGCCGACTGGGCTGACTTGATGACAGTATTTGAGTTTATTTCCACGACTCGGTTTCTTTTCGTCGCAAAGCCCCGCAACGTTACAGAACCTCGCCGACTCTCTGCTTTCTTCTTTCAGTTCGAGGGTGGTGAGAAGATGACGAGAAAAAGGGACAGGAAAGAGGAAAGGACAGGAAAGAGGAAAAGGAACGGCACGAGGGCGTCTGCTCTGGAAGCGCGAACCGCGGAGAGTGGGCAGCGCGAACGCCGAGACGAGACCGCGGAGAGGCTGAGAAGGCCAGTGTAGTCCCTTACTGCTCTTCTGTCTCTGCCTCTGTCGAACGCCACAACGTACTTTGTCAACCAAGATGGCTTGCGGCAACGGCAAGGCCTCGACCTCGACCTCGACCTCGACTGTTCCCAGGCGATTGGTTCCCGCACGATCCACCAGTGCCGTAGGGGGAGACCAGGCGGCGAGGGACAAGGTAGTGGGACTATGTGGTGTGTGGTGGATGTACGGAGTACTCTGTCGTGGAACAGTAGAGAGAACAAACTTTGTCGACACCCCCCCCCCCCCCCTTTGACCCTTGCCTACTTCGAGTCAACCCCAGTCCCCCAGTCCTCAACTCTCACACCTCCCCCACCGCTTACCACACCCTCTCGTCTGTCTCTATTTTCACTTTTGTCTCTCCCCATCTCTCCTTCGTTGCTTTCTTCGTCTCGTGCTGTCTCCAGTTCGCTGTCAGATACAAAAGTAGTAACTACGGAGATCACAGCGTCATCCCTACCGAATCCTGGTGGACATAGCCTTAACGCCGTAGCAGCCCTGGGTGTCCGTCGAACGGTCCAGGAAGACAGAAGAAGACAGAAAGAAAAAGAAAAGAAACATACAGAAACACAAACCCGGCCTAGGCTGGGATCGACTCCCGGGGCCACGCCGTCTGCCGTCGTCGTCGCCGGTTGGCCACCAAGCCTCGTCCACCGCTATTCGTCCATCATTATTCGTTATTTGTTCTTCTTTCTTCTGCATGCGCCCCCAACCGCCCTTGTTGGTATGCCAGTGTCTGAATCCTCGCCTGTTGTTTTCTTTTTCTTTTTTTCTTTTTCGTTTCTTTTTCTTTCCCTTTCTTCATCCACCAAACGACACGCCTCCTCCACGGCCCAGACAGCCCTCACAGCACCATGTGCTCACCTTTGGCAACATCCATGGACCGTCCTTGCCCATCTTTCTATTCCCATGCCTCCTGGCTGTCGTGTATATGACTATATTACTATACCCAGTGTCCTACACATATATCATACTTGGGCCATCCCGTCTCGCTTGACTGATCGACTTGTTGTTTCTGCCGACTCTTCTTGACTCGTCGACCTCTCCAACGTAAGACCTCCAACTGTTAAGACCCCCCACGTGGACGGAAATTCTTCTTTTATCAACCAACAGACTCAGCTCTCTTTTCTCATCTTCACTTTTATCTTCACATCTCCTCGCCTCCGTCTCCGTCTCCCGCCCACCCTCCCGTCCATCCACTGGATCCCTCCGTCCCATCCCACCAACAACACGGCCTCGCCGCTGTCCGCTCGGTCACTCTGCCGAGCACCAACACCGGCAAACTGGCCCTCGCCGCACAGCCGCCGGATCCGCCGCACTGGGCTCGCTGGACCCAGCCGGCGCCGCCGTCGCAGTCGCAGCATCATCATCAGCAGAGCCATCCCCAGTATATGCTCTTGGATACGCAGCCCATCATGTCGTACAATACCCGACCCACGGCTGTCCAGCAGCATCATCATCAACAGCAACATAACCAGCACCATCAGCACAATCAGCACCAGCACCAGCACCATCAGAATCGCCACCAACACCAGGACCAACGCCACCACCTGCTGAGCACCGTCTATGGAGGAGGTGCGATGTCTGTGGCTGGCCTGACTGGCGTGCCAGCGCTGTCTATGGCCTCTTTGACCGGTGCACAGTCGACACAGCCGCAGCCACCGCCTCAGCATCAACATCAGCAGCAGCAGCAGCAGCCAACACCGCTGCAGATGCCCATGGCCACCTCACCGTACCAGCAGCAGCCGCTGCCGGCTGCTGCGGCTGTCTCTCCACGGCGACGCGCTGGTGGTAGCTCGCGGCGCGGCAGCAGTGTCACGGCGGTCACGGTCGCTTCACCCCACTTTGCGGGCGTAGGCAGCCGAGGACGCGGGACGACGCTCGACTCGCCGTACAGTCCAACGACGGCGATGATGGTGACGACGACACCAACGACCACGACACCGACGACCACGATAGCGACGACCACGATAGCGACAGGCCCGCCTGCTGCCCTGGACACGTCGTTCCGGCCCACGTTTTCGACGCAGATTGACCTGCTGATGCGGACGATCCAGTCCAAGGCCGACGTGGCCGACGACGCCGAGCCACTGCAAGGCGACGCTTTTTCCACGTACGGCTCACCGTCACAGCAGCAGCAGCAGCAGCACCACCCCCGCTATGACAAACACCGATACAGCGCCTCGACGAGTCCGCATTCGATGGGTGCTCATGAGGCTGGACACGACGATCGCCTTCCGAGCAACACCACCACCACAACCGACGACGTCGTGCCCGTCAAGAAACCCTACCCCTGCACGCTGCCCGGCTGCCGCATGACCTTTTGGCAGAAGACGCACCTCGACATCCACCGCCGCTCGCACACGGGCGAGAAGCCCTACGTCTGCAGCTACGCCGGCTGCGGCGCCCACTTCTCGCAGCTCGGCAACCTGCGCACGCACGAGCGCCGCCACACGGGCGAGCGGCCCTTTTGCTGCGAGACGTGCGGCAAGTACTTTGCCCAGCGCGGCAACCTCAAGGCCCACTACAAGACGCACCTGCGCCTGCAGCCCTACGACTGCCGCCTCGAGGGCTGCACCAAGCGCTTCACGCAGCTGGGCAACATGAAGGCCCACCAGAACAAGTACCACGCGGGCGCGCTGGCGGCGCTGACGGCCAAGTTTGCGGCGGCAGCGGCCGGCGATGCTGCCGCCGCCGCCGTGGAGGCGTCCATCACGGAGGACGACCGCGAGCTGTTTGGCTACTTTGCGGGGCTCTACAAGAACAGCAACAAGGGCATCAAGGGCCGCGGCAAGCACCGCCGGGTGCGGCCGGTGCAGGCTGTGCGGGGTGGCGGTGGGGAGCCGTCTGTGTCGGGGACGTCGGGGGCCGGCGGACGGCGTCGGTCGCCCGGCAGCGACGGCAGCAACAACGACAACGACGACGACGATGAGGAGGAGGAGGAGGAGGGGGAAGAGGGTGGTGACGACCCACGGATGACGCAGAGTCAACAACAGCAGCAGCAGCAGCAGCAGCAGCAGCACACACTGACACCGCCCGTCGTCAGCGGCAGCTACAGCATGAGCAGCATGGTGGTGTCCACGGCGCCCACAAACCAGCACCAGCAGCATCACCAGCCGCAGCCACAGCCGACATTCCACCAGCAGCAGCACCACCAGTCGGCGACTGCCTATGGCCTGTACCACCAGCAACAACAACCACAGCAGCACCACCAGCACCACCAGCACCACCAGCAGCCTCTCCCTCCCCTGGCAAAGCCCAGTCTCTACCAGCCGCACCCCCACCACGTCCCGGCGCTGCCTCCGTCGCTCACGCCCTCGCTGCCGCCGCCGCAAGCCTACGGTGTGCACAACGCCCAACAGCATCAGCAGCATCAACAGCAGCACCACGTGCAGAGTGCTGGTGCGCCAGGCTGCAACGCCGGTCCGCCGCCACCACCGCCGGGCAGCCACCATCCATCGGACATACGTTTCCTTGACAATGGCGTGTACTAGTGACGGGGACCAGTGGACGGGGACGATGAATGTGGATATGAATGATTACGGCCGATTTTGCTGATCTGGAAGATTATTCTCCAATGTCTTTGATTGTTTGCGTGGTGCTTTCTTGTTTTGTTTCTTGTTTTGCTGCTTTGTTGCTTGGTTTGCTATACTGTTTGATTTGTGTGTGCGGTTGTACGATTAGCCTACTTGTTTTGTTGGGACTTGTTTGATTCTGTGTTCTCTGATTTGGACTCTCTTGATAGCTCTTGTTTGGCACACTTAACACCTTATATAAAACATCATAGCGAAAGACCATTAGAATGGTCTACTCGGAACGACGAGAGTTGTCTCTCTTTTTATTTTCTTTGGCTTGATTCTTCCATAGATGATCTCCTTGATCTCATTGACCCTCTTTACACGCACATCTACTGATGTACTCAAGTCCCACCAGCCGGAGACGATTACAGCGGCCTGCAGACGCCACAGAAATACCGTTCCATCAGGGCCGCCCTTCAAAGCAGTGTGTGCTCTGTCTGCTGAAGTGCATCGGGACGTGTGTTGATGGCTGCACAAGATCGACAACGAATACAGATGCCAAACTCTGTCAATTACGTCGCAGAGACGCGGTCTAAGCTTTGATTGGCCGTATGGAGACAATCAGATATCCTCCACGAATTAAATCAACAGTAGAAGCTAGACACTCACCTCAACAAGCAATTGTATTGGTGCACAGCTAATGTGCCACGCAGCCGCGTCCTGCATTTCTCGGCCTCTGGGTCCTTCACCAGTGTCTGTGCTGCTGACTCGCCTCCTCCCACTCCATCCTGCCGTTCATCCATACGCCGGAAAACTGCCATCCTTGCCCATCGACCATCGTAGACTACTCTTTTCCGTCCCATCCTCGCGGACATAGTCTCCGCTGCGACCAGTTTGCCAGGAGAGGGACGGACGTGGCCATCTTTGCTCTGGCCAAACGCGTGGCACTAAGATCCTGCCGACATACGGGCACCAGACGATTTCCAGGCAGTGCGCCGTCGTTTTGTCGTCGCCCACAAAACGGTGGTCGGCGCAGGACACAGTGCCTGTCCGCGACGGGGACGTCTCTGACCCCTGCCCTTGGTCATCGCGGCTCGTGTGCCATGGCACATTGTATTGCGTCGTCGATTATCGGCCTCTCGCCTCGCAATCCCCTCCGCCCTCGTACTTCTTACCCCCCGTGCAGCGTCGACACAAACAGAATGCTGTCGCCGCGCTGCACCTCGTACGCCTCCTCGCCCTCCAGCTCCCAGTCGGCGTCGTTGATCAGCACCAGGATGCCCGGCCGCAGGTGGTCGTCCTCCACGACAAACAGGTCCTTGCGGCTGTCCGACATGGCCGTCGCGCAGAGGTGCGCGATGAGGGAGCCGACGGTGGCGGGCCGGCCCTGGGCATCCCACACGGGCAGCTGCACGTCGAGCCGCTTCTGGTCGGCGAACAGCATTTCCAGGCCGCCCCTGGTCGTGGTCAGAACGTGGTGAACTGACTATGAAATGGAAAGTGACAAAGAAAAGGGCGGGAGGAAGCTCACGAGAACTCGACGACAATGGGAATCGTTTCGCCGGTAGGGTCCGACATTGTCAGAGAGACTATGATTGGATGAGAAAGTGGTATATACAAAACCGAGATGGCGTCCCTATGATGAGGCAAACGCTTGATGGGACGTTGAACGAGACTTTACTTTTAATTTGACGTTGAAGTTGAGGTTGAGGTTGAGTTTTAGCCTGCGTGGGTCACATCAGCGCCGTGGCAGGTGCGACCAGAGACGCACCTGCCATTGAGCTCCAGCCAATCAGATCACAGGCCTTGTTCACTTTTTTACCGTCACTCGACTTGCATCGCTCTTTCCTTACAAGGCTGTATAAGCACACTCCCCACGCCCACTTCATCCACACATATTTCTTTTCTTATTTTAAAACCCTCTCATCTCACACACCCCCATGGCCGTCACCACGGCCTATTTGGCCGCTGGGGCCAACCGACAGACGGCCGCCGCCGACTGGGGCGCCGACGGCACGCTGTGCTACGGCGCCGGCGTGAACCTGGTCGTGTGGCGGCCCACAGACGCCCGTGGTGTGGCCCATTTGCTGGGCGGACATGGCGACGAGATCAAGGCAGTACAGTACCTGGCGACGGCCAGCGACGGCGAAGAAAAAGGCATGTCCTACTTTGTGAGCGCCGGCGACGACAAGACGCTGAAGCTGTGGGCCGTGCCGTCCGACGCAGCAGCCCGACGAGGCGCGACACCGCAGTGTGTGCAGACGATTGAGGAGGCCCACGCGGCGCCCATCAACTGCATTGCGGCCGCCAAGGCAGGCCACCAGACGGGGCGCGGCCAGCAGGTCTTTGCAACGGGCGGTGCCGACTACAAGATCAAGATCTGGGCGCTGGAGCGGAGGACAGGCGGCGGAGGCGGTGGTGTCAGCAGCGAGCCGCCCCTCCAGATTGCCCTCCTGCAGACAATCAAGACGGCGCCGCGGTACTTTCCCCTCTGCCTGGCTCTGGTGGCACTGACGGACGGCACCGCGGCGGGAGCGTCGCCGTCGTGGATGCTCGCGGCCGCCGGCACCAACAACCGCATTCAGATCTTTGGCGGCACCGAGACGGCGAACACAAGCACGAGCACAGAAACAGAGAAAACAGAGAAAGGCACCGCCGGCACCACCACCAACTCTGACGTCGCCTTCGCACTGCAAGCCACCCTCGCTGGCCACGAGGACTGGGTCCGGTCCCTGGACTTTGGCTGGGAGGGCGTGCCGTTTGCTTCGGACCTGCTGCTCGCCTCGGCCAGCCAGGACAAGTACGTGCGGCTGTGGCGCATCCACAAGGGATCCGTCGCGCCACCACCGACGGCCTCGGCCACGGCAGCCGCCGCTGCCGTTGGTGACGAGGCGCTGACCGCCAGTGTTCCCGTGAACGGCAGCAGCGACGGCAACAGCAACAGCCGCGCACCATCCAACAAGGCACACCGTGTGCGAGTCGGCGGTGATGACGGCGACGGCGACGAGTACTCGGTGACGTTTGAGGCGCTGCTGCTTGGGCACGAGGACTGGATCTACAGTGCGCGGTGGACAGCATCGAACGGCAGCGACAACAGCAAGGACAGCAAGGCACTGCGCCTGCTGACGGCCTCGGCGGACAACTCGCTGGCGGTGTGGGAGGCCGACGCGGCATCGGGCATCTGGGTCACGACAGCACGCCTGGGTGAGCTGAGCAAGGAGAAGGGCGCCACGACGGCGACTGGTAGTGTGGGTGGCTTCTGGGCGGGGCAGTGGTCGCCGGACGGCAACGAGGTGGTGACGCTGTGCCGGACGGGGAGCTGGCGCCGGTGGACTCGTGCGTCGTCTCGCGCGGCCAGCGAGGACCAAAACGAGGCGCCGCTGGACGCACGATGGATCCAGGCCGTCGGCGTGGCCGGCCACGTAGCACCCGTGACGGGCGTCGCCTGGTCGCGCGACGGCGGCTACCTGCTGTCGACGAGCGGCGACCAGACGACGCGGCTGCACGCCGCGTGGACCAAGGCCAAGCTGTCGGCGTCAGCGTCAACGTCCGCCACGTCTCTCGGCTCCTGGCACGAAATGGCCCGCCCGCAGATCCACGGCTACGACCTCAACTGCATCGACAGCCTGGGCGCGTCGCAGTTTGTGTCGGGCGCCGACGAGAAGCTGATGCGCGTGTTCCACGAGCCCAAGACGGTGGCGCGGTTGCTGGCGCGGCTGACGGGGCGGTCGTCCGGTGGTCCTGGCGGAGAGACGGATGTGGACGCCCTGCCCGACGCTGCCAACATGCCCGTGCTCGGCCTGTCCAACAAGGCCGTGGACGAGGATCCGGTGATGGACGACGACACCGTTGCCCAAAGCGCCGCCGAAGCCGCCGACGACGCCACCTCTGGCGACGGCCCTCCCCCCGAGGATGTTCTGGCGCGCAACACGCTCTGGCCCGAGACCGAGAAGCTGTACGGCCACGGCTACGAGATCAGCTGCCTGGCCGTCAGCCACGACGGCCGCCTGGTGGCCAGTGCCTGCCGCGCCAGCTCGCTCAACCACGCCGTCGTGCGCCTGTTTGAGACCGCGCCGCGGTGGACCGAGGTGCGGCCGCCGCTGGCTACGCATACGCTGACGGTGACGCGGCTGCGCTTCAGCGCAGACGACCGGTACCTGCTGAGCGTGGGCCGCGACCGCCAGTGGGCCGTGTTCGAGAGGCAGCTGCCGTCGACGACGGCAGCCACCGTGGAAGGGGACACCCCCGCATACGCCTACGCCCTGCTCCAGAACAACAGCAAAGCGCACACGCGCATGGTCCTCGACTGCGCATGGGCACCGCCCGTGCCGTCCGCCTCCCAGTCGACCGGCCACAGCGTCTTTGCCACGGCCGGCCGTGACAAAAACGTCAAAGTGTGGGCCGCCAGCGACAGCGAGACGGGCCGGTCCTTTGCCCTCGCCACGACGATCCCACAAGACCACCCCGTCACGGCAGTTGACTTTCTGTGGCGGCCGACCTCGATCACGTCCACAACATCGTCAACATACACATCGACACTGGCCGTCGGCACCGAAGCCGGTCGCCTGTCGGTCGTGTCGCTGGACGCAAGCACGCTGGCCGTGACAGCTGCTGTGGTGCTCGATGCCAGCCTGTGCCTGCCGCGGGCGGTCTTGCAGCTGGCCTGGCGGCCGCCGACGGCCACCGACGCGACGGAACCCGGATATGAACGCAACGCCGACACCGGCGCCGACCTGGCGGTTGCTGGCGAGGACGCATCGCTGCGTGTGTATCATATCGCCGGGGTGTAGCCCTGCTGCCTTTTTTTCTGTTTATCGCATTTGGTCACTTTTATACAACAGGCGCCACGGACATGTACATATTGGCAAACGCCCAGCAATAGAGGGCATCAAAAGATAATGGGAAAGTCTATATTGGGTGAGCATGATTGATTAAGGTTGTAAGTATGTGTGTGCGTCTGGAGGACCAGTGAGCACAATGAGACAATGAGGGCATCGCCCGTCCTATCCAAATGTCTCCCGCATCCTCGCTCCCAGAACGTAAAACGTCTGTGATTATAAAGGTGTACGTCGTATGCATGCTGTATGTTGCACGTCGCTTGTTTGCATTTGTGCTTCCCAGTAACCAATGCGCGGCCAAACCGTGTCGTTCCCGCCCCAAACGCCGTAATGTAGCGAAAATGAATAAAACGAAATAAGAAATAAGCATAGAGTGCATGACCAGAGGATCGCACGCATCGTTGCCGGCTGTCGTCGCCGGCCGTCGCCGTTTGTCGTCACCGTCAACCGCCCGCCTACAGCTCCCGCACCACCGTAGCGGCGGCGTCGGCGAGGCTCTCCACCGCCGTGGTCGTCGCTTGCGCGGCAGCCGTGGTGCCGGCCTTGTCTGCCACGGCCACGCCCTGCAGCAGGCTCTGGGCGGCGTCGAACTGGCTGTCGCCGTGGGCGTAGAACCAGGCGCGGTTGATGAGGAAGGCGACGTGGTGGGGGAGGTAGAGGAAGATGGCGATGGAGGTCAGGCTCGTGAGGAGGAAGAGGAGGGAGTCTGGCGAGTTAGCAACGAGCGAGCGGAGCGAGGACAAAAGAAAGAGACAAGAAACAACGTACAGACGAAGAACTTCTCCATCGGCGTCAGCATGTAGACGCTGTAGGTGACCTCAAACTGGTAGATCTTGAGCTGGATCCATTTGCTGAAGCGCTCGAGGGGCGACATGGCGGCGGCGGTGACGATGCTGGGGATATAGCGAACGTTGGATGTTGACTGGCGTCGAGTACCGAAAAGGGGTCAAGTGGTCGCGTATTCAATGGGCAAAGATGCAGCAATTGTCGCGGACGCAGAACGAGCGAAGGGCCGGATTGGAGGCACGAAGAGTTGATCTGACCAGCGGTAGACAGTAGAGATGAAAGATATGCTGTGGGAGCGCAGGCAATGGCAATTCGCGATGGTGGGCGTTGTCGGTAAAGCATGAAATAGAAGATGTCGAACTGGTGATTGCGGAAAAGGGAGGAGGACGGAAGGCTGCAATTCGGATGCCCGGTCACTGGGACGCGCCACAGGGAAACGAGAAACCGCGGCGCCCCATTGCATAGTCAGGGGTTCGGCAGGCGTTGGCCAGTGGCGTGCAGGCCCTGAAGCCATCTTCCCGGTAGCCCCGTGAAATATTTTCCATTAAAGATTTCTGGTCACGTGTCCATCGTCCAAACTCTCCTGACCACCATATTCCCTGTCCGTGCTAAGAAACAGTGGGAACACGCCATTCAGTGTCGCTAACACAGGCATATCACCGTAGCACTGGATTCTCACGAGCTTGAGGCTGTCCTTTCAAACGACTTGAGCGGGGTATTATCTTGTACATTCTCCTAGATTTCGGTCTACAAAACTCGAATACTCGTCTAAGCTTCAAAAGGCTTCGTTACGCCCTCAATCCACAATGCGTCCTCGCATCACACTCTCGGCTGGCCGCCCATGTCAGTTCGGCATATCTCGACGTTCACAATGCACGGCCGCAGCGTGCCCATCACCATTACCATGCCGTACAACCCCTCCCTCTCCCTTGGTTCCCTCCGTGGCCCGGCCCTTTTCTGTCTCGGCCTACGCTGCAAAAAAGCAAATGCCGTCGCGGCCCAAGCCGCCGCCCGAAGACGAAATCGACGAGATGTTTGTCAAAGGGACCGGGCCCGGCGGCCAGAAGATTGTACGGTGTTCTACGTAAGGAGTTATTTATTCTCTGCTGATCAATACTGACGTTGCTGCGTCTGCGTGCAGAACAAGACAAACTCGGCCGTGCAGCTGCGGCACAAACCGACGGGCATTGTGGTCAAGTCGCAGGCGACGCGGTCGCGCACGGAGAACCGGGCGATTGCGCGGTCGCTGCTGGCGGCGCGGCTGGACGAGCTGGCCCACGGTGCGGACAGCCGGACAGCCGTGGTGGCGGCCGCGAAGCAGAAGAAGAGGGCCAATGCCACGAAAAAGGCGCGGCGCAAGTACCGGAAGCTCGAGGAGGAGCAGGCGGCGAAGGCGGGAGCCGGGGAGGGTGATGAAGGCGCAGACGACGAGGGCGCAGCAGTAGACGAAGGACACGAGACGGAGGAAACGTCGACAGATCCAGAGCCAGAGACCAAGTCTGTGAAAGGCTCTACTCGCGATTCCAGCCAAAATGCTGCTGGTGAGGCGAAAAAGGTCGAGGGAGATCGCAAACCAAGTCAGACCAGTGACAGGCAACATGAAACACAATAACGACGTCTACGAATTTACATTCCACATACCTTCACAAGCGACGAGAAGCTGGACGGCATCAAAAAGAAATAAATAACCGCAAAACTCGTGCCAACGTCAACCGCCCGTCTCAATCATAATAAAGCTAAGGCAATGGCAATAAGAGGGGAAACAACCGACAACAATCGCAAGCCTTGTGAGAGGAAACAGAAGGAAGGGGGAAAGGGAAAAAAGTGTATAAAAAAAAGTGAATTTGTATAATCAACCTCCGCGAGAAAAAGTGTGTTTTTGTTTTTGGTTTTGGAATCGTTCGGATCTTGTTCTTGGGTGTTCCCACATGACGTCCAACCGCTGCTCGCCAATGTTCCCTTTGCCCCACCACTGTGCCTCTGTGCCTGACTCCCGCGTCCTACTCCCTTCCCTCCCAAAACAGAGATAAAAGAGAAGCATCAAACTTTGGCCAACGACAACCTAGGTACTCCTGTAAAAAAGCAAACGGGCGCCGGATCTCGGCTGCAACGGCAAAACAAGCCCCCGCACAAGCGAGACGAGTGTCGAAATAAAAGTTTGCATAGGTACTGCCGGACAGCGACGGTCGGGACCGGGCCGCTGGGCAGCTGCCCGTTGAGGTCGTCGTCGCATTGGCGGTGCCGACACAGGCATTCTTGCTTTTTCGTCTCGTCTGCTTAGACCGGGGCTCGCGTGGAGACACCGACAAACAAGAGCCGCGTCTTCCGCGTGTCCTCGTAAGTCGCTTAGAAGCACTTGCGGTGAACGATCGAGGGACCGCTCTCGTCGTACTCCTGCTTCGAGATCCACATCTGTTGGAAGGTGGACAGCGACGCCAGAATGGAGCCACCGATCCAGACGGAGTACTTGCGCTCGGGGGGAGCAATGATCTTGACCTTCATCGACGAGGGGGCCAGGGCAGTAATCTCCTTCTGCATACGGTCGGACAGACCCGGGTACATGGTGGTACCACCAGACTGGAGGACGTGTTAGTATCGTATAGACGCGTTTTCCACAGCTTTCACCTTCTTCCATCCACGTCTCTCTCCTATCGTTCTCGCTACTTACCATGACAATGTTGCCGTACAGGTCCTTGCGGACGTCGACATCGCACTTCATGATCGAGTTGAAGGTGGTCACGTGGATACCGCCGTTCTCCAGACCCAGGACAGAGGGCTGGAACAGAGCCTCGGGGGCGCGGAAGCGCTCGTTGCCAATGGTGATGACCTGGCCGTCGGGCAGCTCGTACGACTTCTCCAGCGAGGAGCTCTGGGCGGCGGTCTGGATCTCCTGCTCAAAGTCAAGGGCGACGTAGCAGAGCTTCTCCTTGATGTCACGGACGATTTCACGCTCGGCCGTGGTGGAGAAGGAGTAGCCGCGCTCGGCCAGGATCTTCATCAGGTAGTCGGTCAAGTCGCGGCCGGCCATGTCGACACGGGCAATGGCGTGGGGCAGCGCGAAACCCTCGTAGATGGGGACGACGTGGGTGACACCGTCACCCGAGTCCAGAACGATACCGGTGGTACGGCCGGAGGCGTACAGGGACAGCACGGCCTGGATGTTGACGTAGAAGGCGGGGGCGTTGAAGGTCTCGAAGACGATCTGGGTCATCTTCTCACGGTTGGACTTGGGGTTGATGGGGGCCTCCGTGAGCAGGATGGGGTGCTCCTCAGGGGCAACACGCAGCTCGTTGTAAAAGGTGTGGTGCCAAATCTTCTCCATGTCGTCCCAGTTGGTGACGACACCGTGCTCGATGGGGTACCGCAGGGTCAGGATACCACGCTTCGACTGTGCCTCATCACCGACGTACGAGTCCTTCTGGCCCATACCGATCATGATACCATGGTGACGGGGCCGACCGACAATGGACGCTGCAGGCGGTCAGTATTGCGCTCCTTGTGCCCGCCCATTTTGCGGTTTTAACAAATTGGCGCCTCGTCCCTCTTCTTTGGCTTGCCTTGCCCCGAAGCCCCATTCGCCCAGCAGAGCTGCCCCCGGATCCACCGGAGACAGTTGCTCACAAATTGACGCTTTACGGGGCAGGAAGGACAAAAAGAGGGGAGGCAGTTGTGAAAGGGAGACCACTTACGGAAAACAGCACGGGGCGCATCATCACCGGCGAAACCGGCCTTGCACATACCCGAACTGAAGGGAACGTTAGCATGGGGAACTCATAGCAGGAAGCAAGCACATTCTAGCTGTTGCATCGGTCGACGAAGAGGTCGAAGCATGAGGGAAGCAAGGCATAGCCTCTGCGGATGGTCGCTTTATGGCGTAGCTTTTGCTTTTAGGGCGCTCCCGCCTCCTCGCGGTGGGTCCCTAGCTCCGGCCACATCATCGGTTTTGGGAAGAGGGGGTTTCGAGCACAACAGCACCCAAGGCCGGGTTGCGAGCCGCAAAAGGGAGAGGAGAGCATTGCGGAACGAGGCGGAGAGGGAGAGTATCTTACCCATTGTCGATAACGAGAGCTGCGACTTCTTCTGTTGTGAGGGCATTGGCATTAGCATGTGCCTCCTTTTGGGTAGCAGGGTCGGTGGAGATGGCGAGCTCGGATAGGGGACAAAAAGGCGGTGGAGGCAATGGGGAGGTTCTGCAAGTCGGCAAGAAAACAACGCAGAGAATAAGAAGAGGGAAGGGAGAGGAGCGGATGAACATCGTTCAAGGTGACGAGGGAAAGCTCGCGATGCTTCAACGAAAGTCGATGCTCCCGAAGGAGGCACCGGCGGATTGGCGAGAGTAGGGAAGGGCGAGGAGAAGAGACGGAGGCCGAGCAACGCCAGATAAGAGACAGAGAAGCTCGCACGAAAAACGAAGCATCCGAGAAAACGACATACCTTCCATGGCGACGGTGTTGAGGAGGGCAACAGGGGGAGATGCGAAGATGGGAACGTTGACGAGCGGAAAGGATGATGCGAAGAGCGAAACCAAGCTGAAGTAGAGCTTCTGTTGATGGATGAAGAAAACACAAGAACAGGTTCAGGAAAAAGGGGGGGTGGGTGGTGGAAGTTCTTTATGAAAGACGGCGGGCGGTTTTGGGGGGGGATTGGGAGTGAGAGAGGGCGAGGGGAGGTGGTTGGGGCGAAAGGAAGGGGGGCAGTGGCCATTAGTGGAAGTCGCGAGAGGGGGGGTAGCTGTGCGGTTAGCTTGCAGGCATACGAATTAACTTGGCCTAGTGCAAATAGGCACCCAGGAAACACACATAGGGGATCAAGGGGAGGCCGATTTGTGGCTGAGGATGCTGTTGGTAGCCCTCTGGCAGGAGGTGTGGCGTATTCCTGCGGTAACAGCGCAATTACGAGGCAATGATTGCAGTGAGCCCAGCCCTGGGAGGAAAGTGCAGCCCGAGATTGTGCGCTTGGCTGGCCAGACAGGCCACCGCTATCTGCACAATGTGTGCTTCAGTCCCAAGAGGGAAGAAGGCGGGGAGGGGCAAAGTACCAGGGAAGGAAGGTGTGGAATAAAAACGACCCTGCCTGGAAGCAACAAGCAGTAATTACAGCACAAAACAGGCAAAGAAAGCAACTAGGGCACATGGAGGGACAGGCCAAAGGGGCCGGTCCACCACAGCAGAAGGAGCCATGCAGGATTGTCCAGTCCGTCGATGCGGTCAACACTTTAACTCGCGGGCTGGCCGTGGCTGCCATATCGAAAGTCGGCGGGAAGCTGTCATCTTTACAACAGGCAGTTGAAAAAGGTACATGGAAAGCGGCGGTCATGTACAGTTGTCAGCAGGTACTCCCTTTTTTGTGTCATGCCCCTCTTCCCCTTTTTTTCGCTCCTGCCTACGACATCCACAACGGCGTTAATCGTTGGCTTGTGGCTGTACACGGCTAGTGGGGGCGCACTGTGCTGTGACGTGGGGAGGCCCTGGACGACCTCATTTGATATCAAATCACCAACGACGCAACGTCAATAACACATCTAGGCATCCGCCAGACGAGACTGCAAATCAGCCAGGCCAAAAGATGCGAAACAAGAGGACCAAGGCCGAGGGGTGCACGAAATGAAACACCACTCGATACAGCCTTCGGCCGGAATGGCGTCAGTCTGGGCTGCAGGCAGAATGGAAAAGCCCAAACAAGGCTACCGGAGCTCACAACCTGAAATGCATGGCTGCAGCCTCGTGGCTGGAGAGGACTGGAAAATGCGAAACAAGAGGGATTTGTGCAGTGCGGTTGGTATGCTCTGGTTGTTCTGGAAATGTTCCGCAGATACAACGGCCAGGCTGCCGTATTTATTTCTGAGGCTCGCCGCCAAATCTTCAGCACCACACCAGGTGTCCTCTGCTTATCGCGCTATACCGTGCGGGTTCTATCCCAATTAAAACTGTATGGGTCCAGGGTGTGTCCCACTTTGGCGTTTCTGTGGCCCTGGCCACCGACTGGCGCGGCGCACGACCAGTGGCAGGAGCAAGAATACGGCTGCCTCTGGTTCGCACGACTCTCCTCGTCAAACGACGACAAACGCAATGGAACTCGAGTGATAATGGAATAATCGGCCGAGTGAAGAGCCGACAGCGCATGACGGCAAACAATATGAGCACTGCTTGAAGTACTGTCCGATCACTTGACGCCCAACCATACAGAAGGCCGTCTCGCTCTCAGTTTTCTTCTCAGCTGCGGCCAAGCGCTGACGTATGCATGGCAGGCGAGTTTTCTGGGTTTGAAGATACGCATTTTCAAAAAATTGGAAGGGAATAACACTCAGAATAAGGCTCACTTAGGGCCTAGCAAAACCACATCATCAGCGCTGAAAAAGCCCGTCATCGTGCATTCCGGCACAGCCGCTCTGACCTAACGGGGCTGCGGACCGAAAGCCTCACTCAAGTACTACAAACCCTCGGCAGCAATGAGATGAGGAGGCCGACTTGACAGAGTACTTAGGGTTCCGTGATAGACCTGACAGGTGAGGCTTTTCCAGCCTCCAGCGATCATGCGGCCGGGCCCCCATGAGACCACGAGAGGCTATCTCTAGTCCGTTTCCAGACTCCAGTTCTTGTTTAGGACCGGACGGGTAGCGGGAGGAGTGCCTAGCAGAACCACTCTCGCACAGGAGCGGGCTTCTCCAGACTGCAGACAATCGGCCATATCCACGAGCCGCCAACCCCGGCCAGAAGACCACAGACCACAGACCATACCCGTAGCCCGTGCGCTTCTATTGCGTAGGCATCAAAATTACTTGAGGATCAAAGAAGATATGTCTGAATGCTACAGAGAGGCAGCAGGTTTCATGCCAGTTCGTGATGTTTGTTTTCATACATTGAACCGAAAATGTAGCAAACCCATCCAGGCGGCCGGATTTCTAAATTTTCCTGCCTTTCATGATTAATTGGGTGCCGTATCTCCGTACGTTCGTTTACATGTTTCCATAATTAAACATCCAGCACGATACCACACCGTCAGTGGGCATAAAAGCGAGAAATTCTGTGCATGCGGTTGTGGTTCGCCCGGGCTGAGCCAAGAGCCCTAATGCAAGGCAACAGCCAATTCTCAAATGGCCACAGTAATAAATGGCGGGCAGGCGGAGGATGCGACAGCAACAGTCCGGAACATTTTGTTTGACCACAGCTCTTCCCTGTGTCAGCCACACAGCCATCATGAGGAATCTGCCACGCCTCTTCCAGAAGGCTGTCAGACTGTACGTCTGTATCGGTCACGTATTTAGTGGTTGTATGTTGTACGACGGTTGGCACAACAGTTTGGTGGGGGTCTGGGGTTTCAAGACTGCCAGGATGCACGTGCAAAGCACGCTAACCCCCTTTGGTATAGAACCTTCGTGAACTTTCCTAGAAGGGGAAAGAAGCTTCAAGCAAAGAAAAAATGCTGCCGCATCATGAATCGCATTTCATAAAAGAAACTACAGCGCCGGAACGGCTACAGTAATTCCCTGCTTCTACTCTCGTCCTTTACTGACGCTGTTACTCTCGCACGTCCGCCTATACCACCACCTCCTAAAACCCCCACACAGACGAATCACCTTTACAATGGACAAGGGCCTCAATGAGCTCCTCAAGTGGGGCATCGAGAACTCCTCGACCAACCCCAACGACCCGTCTGCCGCGGAAGCCGCGCCGCCGACCAACCGCGGGCTCAACCCTGAGGTCCTGGCCTCGCTGTTCGGCGGGCCCTCCGATGCCGACCTCATGAAGGCCTCCATGGCCATCATCGTGAGCACCGAGGACAGCCCCGAGAACACCCTCGAGAACAAGCTCGTCGCGTTTGACAACTTTGAGCAGCTCGTCGAGTCGCTCGACAACGCCAACCTCATGAGCAGCCTGGGCCTGTGGACGCCGCTGGTTGGCGTGCTCGAGTCAAGCCCGGAGCCGGAGCTGCGGCGCATGGCGGCGTGGTGCATCGGCACGGCCGTGCAGAACAACCAGCCGAGCCAGGAGCGGTTCCTGGCAGTCAACGGCGTGCCGCTGCTGGCCAAGTCGGCCGCCAACGGCAACGAGTCGCCGGCCGTGCGCCGCAAGGCCGTGTATGCGCTGAGCTCGGCCTGCCGCAACTACCAGCCGGCCATGGACGCCGCGCTGACGGCCCTGGCCGCGCTGGCCGCCAACACGGACGAGGCCACCAAGGTGCCCGTCCCGGCGGGCCTCGCCGCTCTGCCGACCAAGGTGGACGCCAGCAATATGGACGCTGTCGACGAGGTGATCAACGTGCTCAAGGCGGACGTGGCCACAGCCGAGGCTGCGGCGTGAGCCGCGTCTGGGCCCAACGGCATGCACCATTGAGATACCTTGTTGTTTTGTTTCTGTTTTCCTTTTCATGGCATGACACGGGCGTTGGGAGTTAAATGCAGCAACGTATATAAAATCACGTTGCCATCGGTGGGCTGTTTCTGGTCTTGGGCATATATGCATTCACTATATACATGGACAATATACAAAGTACAAATTCAAGTGCGTACAAAACGTAGTCATTGCGCTTGTACAATCGATCCAATATACATAGATAAGGCTTTATTTGTTGAAATGAAATATGCGGAGTATATAAAAACATCATATAGTATACAGCTACTGTTTCAACGTCCCACAACAGTTTCCCAGCTAGTCGCGCAGCTTGCCGGTGAACGGCAGGCCGAACGAGCCCAGCAGCAGACGCGCATGCCGGTCCGACGTGGCCGTCGTCTCCACAAAGATGCGGTAGCCCGGAATCATCTTGGCCGGGTACATGGAGTAGTTGGCCTCGACCTCGGGGAACAGCGCCGTGTCTTCGCTCGACAGGCCCCACGCCAGGTTGCCCGAGCTGTCGCCCGTGCTGCCCTTGACGCCCTGCCAGTCCTTGATGCGCGGCAGCACCAGGTGGATGCACTTGTCCAGAAAGTCGTACGCCTCGTTGCCGTACAGCGTCACCTTGACACCGGCCTTCTGGCCCTTGATAATGCCCCACTGCGACACGTTGTGCTTGACCGTCGTCACCGTCGGCACAACGCCCGTGATGGCCTGCGTGACCATGCGCGCCACAATCAGCCGATCGGGTTCCTTGACCGCCTGCGGCACAAACGCAGCGAGCGTGATGGACCGCAGCGCGGGGATGTTGCGGAAAGTAATGGGCTTCTCCAGCGGGCGCAGCACGGGGTCACCGCGGGGGCCGCGCAGGGGCCGGTTCTTGTGGTACGGGGAGGAGTCGTCCCAGCTGCGCAGGCGCTGCGGGGTCGGGACCTTCTCGGTGCCCGGGGGCACGTGCGTGTACGTGAGGGTCATGAGGTCGGGCGCGATGGTTGTGTGGTAGGTCTGGCGGATGCGGTTCATGTGGAAGGGACCCGGGACGAAGTCACGAGCCGTGGGGTCGGACGAGGCGGGCGACTGGATCGGGTGCAGCGGGCCGCGGTCGTACTTGGGCGGGTGGAATTGGTATCTGACGGTCAGCATTCGACCATGGGAGCTTAAAAACAGAGCACATACGACCTTGAGAGTCACGCGAGGACCAAAAAACCAACAAAGGAGCTTACCTGGATCCCGGAAGACGTGATGTCCGCTGCTTGGCGCGCTCGAGAGGCCGCGGCATATTGGCTGTCTCAGGCCGTTCGGGCGTCAGGAACGACGAGTCTAGCTCGAGGTCTTCGAACACCGGGTCTGACGGTGCCGCCGAGGAGGAGGGCGGCTGTGATTGTGAGGAGGAGGCGTGGCGCAATGTGCAACGGCCGAAGTTATTTTGAGAAAAGGTGGTCGTCGTCGCAGGCCGTAATGGCGCCGTGGCCTGCCGACCCGCCGTGCGGGCGATGCCCCATATACTAGCCATTGTGTTTTGGGCGGATATGCGCGTGCGCTGGGCGTCGTGCGCGAGGACAATGGCTGACGAAACGACCGGGTCGGATGAGATGTCGTCAAGATGTCGTACCCAAACGGCTGACTTTTTCTGGTCGTGAAAAATACGGTCGCGAAAATTTGGCCTGTAGGAAGACAGCTTTGAGCCGAAAAGTGGGTCTAAACTAATGTCACGTGCTGCACCTTTGGCACTGCTATCAGCAAAGTCAAGCGGCAGACTGAGAACAACAATGTAATACGGCTTCTAATATTCAGGAAATCTATTTCATTTTCTCTACATGTCATTTTTTCGGTTTATTGAGAGCTATCTTATCAGAAGATCGACTTTGCATCTAAGGATTGCAAGGTATTGTGCAGTCTATAAAGCGACGTGAAATTTTTCATTTTGTTGATATTTTTTCAGTTTCTCTTTTCTCAAACTCAGATAGACTCAGATGTGCTCTCAGCAAAAACGCTCTATAAATTATTGCCGCTCAGACTACGTTCATAAATTAAATGTGAGAAAATCAGATGATGCTTCATATAATCAGATAGCGTTCATGGCAAACCGCGGCGAGCTCATGCCCACGTACAGATATATCTGAAGATGCCTGCATTTGCCATGAGTAGTTGACTACGACTGTCCCATTACATATTTCTATTCCAATTTCGTCTTCCAGTGACTGTTTCATCCTCATGTTGACAGCTTCTTCAGCGAGTAATAAGATGAGTAAGAGCTTAGTCATCGAATATTTGCTGTGCCACCAGAACTGCAATGCGCCCGACACGCGCGTATAGCGTCCTAAGCTCCCTGGAGCTCAGTTCACATGCGCTAATCCGACTTAAAAACAACAAAGAACAACAAACGATGCAAAAGGCTCGGCTCACTCAACGAAGCCAGCACAGCCTTATTTTTCTGCAGAATCTCCCTCCCTCCCACCTGCTTCACGTCTACACTCCATTCCAAGCCATTGTCCACCCCCGGCGAGCCATGGCCAGCTTCGCCGTGCACCCCATCCACCGCTTCCACGGCCAAAGCCAGCCGATGCGCCGGCCAAAGGTGAGCTTTCACGAGCAAACGCCCTTGGTTTGGTTACCGGGGCTGAGCTAACTCATTGCAGGAATTCACCTGCTTTTCGTACGACGAGGACCATAAGCTGCACCTGGACGACCGGTCTCTGCGGTGGTACTACCCACCACAAACTCCACAGGCCGACCTGTCGCGCGGATTCGAGACGTTTGACAAGCTCGATGACGATGGCGTTGACGAGCATCTGGACAGCCTGTTGGCATCCGTGGCAGCACATGAGCAGAAGACGCAGACGAAGATCGACGCGCAAGTACTGACGTGGCGAGGCATGATGACCAAGGTACGTTGGCAATTAGTTTTTGCATCATATATTTGAGAGCTTTGCTAACACAGATGCTTAGATCATGGCCGCTCCTTATGACGACCGGGACGGGTAAGGAATGAGCGGCACTTGTATTGATTTGGTGAAGAGTCTGGAAAGCACTGACAGGCACCAGTTTCGAGATGAATGCCACCCTCTACCAGGTGAGCTTTTGAAATTTATGAGATGTTCGCATGCTCAAAGCGTTTGCTGACCATCGTACCTTACTGAAGGGATGCATGTGAGTAACTCTGTTCTGACTTTATTGTACCAAATTCATATCTGACAGTATGGCAGCTTCATAGAAGAGAACCACGCGTACAAGGTAAAATCTCGTCGCGAGCAGGAGTCCCGCCAAAACCGGCCACCACCAAGACAACACCCTGACCGGCCATGGTTCCCGCCGGATGTCATGTCCTACTGGGGTGCGTACTTTGTCTCTTTTTATTTTTTTTTGCCATTTGTGGTCGTATCGTGCTCACACTTCTCAAGGCTACAAATTCGAGGCGCTGGCGACGCTGCCGCGGCCCTGGGGCGAGGTCTCCCGCGACGAAATCGAGGCCCGCGACGACCAGATCGTCAGCAACAAGGCCCAGTACTGCTCCGTCGTCCGCACGGGAATCGGCGGGACCATTCTGTGCCTCGGCGGCGAGGTCGACGCCGTCTGGGACGCCAAGCCGCAGACGCCGGGGCGGCCCATCCACTGGGTCGAGCTCAAGACCAGCCAGGACATCCAGAGCGAGCGGGACCTCGAGGCGTTTGAGCGCAAGCTGCTCAAGTTTTGGATCCAGTCGTTCTTGCTGGGCGTGCCCACGATCGTGGTGGGGTTCCGGAGCCGACAGGGCCGGCTGGTGCGGCTCGAAGAGATTGCGACCGAGGGCATCCCGGGGACGGTCGTCAAGCGGGCCCGCGAGCAGCAGAGACCGGCGCCGCCGTGGGACGGCGACACGTGTATCAATTTCGCGTCGGCGTTTCTAGCGTGGCTGCGCCAGACCGTGTTTGGCGTGGGCAAGGACGAGAGCGAGCCGAACAGCGGCAGCGACGGGGTGTGGCGCATCCGGCGGCGACCGGGCTCGCCCGAGATCGAGGTGTTTCAGGTGGAAGAGACGGGCCACGGGAACATTTTGCCAGACTCGTTTCTCAACTGGCGTATTAAACTGGCTCTCGGCGCGGACAAGACGAGCGGTGCCACCGAAGACCGGTCTGCGCCAGACCCCGGGCCAAGCGGCGAGGATCGAGGCAGCTGAGGAGATGGTACGGCAATTATGATGACGACTGAATAATTACGCTGTTTGGCAGTTTGGTTACGAGCTGGCTAGCTTTATTAAAATACGATTGATACCACGGTTTTAGATGCACATTTGTTTTCGGTAGAATACACTCTATATTAACAAGTCAACTCGACGAACTTATATACAGATCGTAGTTAAATCAACAGTCAAAAGACACAGAACAAGAGCGAAATCCATTTCCCGGCGCTATGACGAAAATGCAAGTCCATGAAGCCAACGCATCAGATGCTATGCTGGACAATAAAGATGGTGGGCGGGGGAAGGGGGAGAGAAGAAATGACAAGGCTAAAAAAGAAAACAAGAACTTGCAGGAACAAAATCGCATCAAGCATCAAACGAAGCAAAAAAGAAAAGAGACGAAAAGAAAAAAAGAAAACTATGCATCAAAAATCCAGTAGCTGAAATCAAATGAACCTCCAACTCGTACACTCTTTGCATGAACAACAAAAAAATCGACGCCATGTCCTATCCGTGCGCCTCTCGGCACCACATGAGGTGCTAAATAATACCGCTCTTCGCTGCAATGCTGGCTAGAACGGCGGTTGCCCGTGGGTTGTGAGACCCTCTGGTTTGGTTTCGTATTGTTACATGTCTGTAGATGTTTGTACACAGCCAACCGTCTTGCTCAGACAGCCGGCCAGCGCTTGCGGAGCCCCTCGGCCCATCTTCTGTAGAGCACATCGGAAAGCTGCTTCGAGTGCTCCATACCCGGGGTGGCTTCGCGTCCCGGGAACTTGGATTGCAGCAGCGCTTTCTCCATTTCGCGCAGGTCTCTCTCCGGCAGCTTGTCGAGGACAGGGGCATCGGCTTGAACAACACTGCCATTCCGCCGCCGGTGGCTCTTCAAATGCGGGTTGGCCTGACTAAGGATCAGCTTTGTCGGAGCCGGCGGCGACACAATGTTGCTAGTATCTGTGGCTGGGTTGCTGTTGCCATTCTTGATTACAACGGTGCCCTGCGGTGTGCCGTCACGAGGTGTCAAGGACGTAGACTGTTGGAAGTGCGGTGGGAGGAAGGCTTTGCTCAGGCGGGAGTCGTTTGAGACGCCTGCCATCATGCTCTTCATGAAATGGTATGCACCTTCTGGGTCCACTGCATCCAACAGGGCAAATGCGTCGGACAGCTTAGCAAGCGCCTCGCGCTTCTGTAGCGTGGAAGTCTGCGCGTGCAGTTCACCCATCGTGGGGTCGACAATCTTTGTGAAGAGGCGGTGGCCGAGAGTGGCTTCCTTGCTCGACAGATCCGAGGATGAGAAGCTCGGTTGCGACGAGGACTGCGGTGGCAGGTTCTCGTTGGTCGTTATGGTGGTCGCGGTGGAGATGGAGCCGGGGGACGGAGGGTCGGAGAATCCCATCTGGCTGCTGTTTGAGCCATCGGAGGGAACACGACGGAAGAGACGCATGGTGGAGCCACTGTTGCCGAAAGACATGTCCGGCTGGAGTGGCCGTTTCGGCTGAATGGCAGGAACGCCGTTGGAGACGAGAGACGTGCGCCGTGGAGAGCCAGTAGATGCATTGGACGGTATCCGCCGGGCCGTACCAGTACGACGGACGGTGCCCATACCAGTCGGCGAGCTGGGCTGCAGAGGCCCGTCCTTGACGTCCAGCTTGCGCATGAGCTCTTCTGTAGCGTACAGTGCCGATGTCCGCCGCGACCGGATCGTGCGCCGTGCGGGCGCAACGGACTTGACCGTATCGAATACCCAGTCGTCGGAATCGTCCTTTGGCGCCAGAGAATTGAGCGTCTCTTGGTAGTAGACAGGGTGGGAGACGCGGTGCTGCTGGTCGGCATCATACATGCGCCGCCGCTCAATAAGCTCCTGCATGGACTCGACCTTGCCAGCCGAGCGAATAAAGCGGTGCTTCAGAAGTTCTTTTGCAGTAGGCCGCCGGTCGGGGTCCTTCATGAGGCACTGTGCGACAAAGTCCTTGAAGTCCTTGCTAAAGTTGCCCTCGAGGCGGGGCGGCGGGTTCTTGGGAATCTGGAGCAGCACCTTCATGGGATGCACCTTGCCGTGTGGTGGCTCGCCCAGGACAAGCTCAATGGCCGTGATGCCGAGTGACCAGATATCCGCGCGGAAGTCGTAGCCAGCCTGCTGGATGACTTCGGGGGCCATCCAGAAGGGCGTGCCCACAAAGGTGTTGCGGATGGACTTGAGGTCCGTCAGCTGAGCGGCAACACCGAAATCAGCCAGCTTGACCTTGCCCGTCTCGGAGAGAAGGATGTTGGCCGCCTTGATGTCTCGGTGGATCTTGCCTTCGCTGTGCAGGTACTCGAGGCCGCGCAGCAACTCGCGGCAGACGATGGCAACTTGGCTCTCGGCAAAGTTTCCCGGCTTCAGCAGGTCGAGGCAGGAGCCGCCACCGAGATATTCCATCACGATCCATAGCTTGTGGCCGTGGAGAAAGCTTGCGCGGTATTGGGTAACGTATGGGCTGGCGCAGGTGCTGAGGACAGAGATTTCCTGCTGGATCTCCTGGATATCATCGTCGCTGGACTCGAGATCGATCTGCACGGAAGAACGATTCGTTAGCAATTGTCGGGAGACGCATCCAAATCGAATCTCACGCTGTTTGTGTTGTACTCACCAGCTTCAGAGCAACTGTCTCGCCTGTTGCCCGATCGAGTGCTTTGTAGACGACGCCAAAACTACCACCTGCAAGAAAAAGACTGTCAGAACAATGAACTGGAAGCGTGAGGGTTCATTGGCCGTCATATTAGGAATAGGGAAGGACATACGGCCCAATTCCTCCAGTGGCTGGTAGTGGTTGGCGATGCTCTCGGCCATTGTGCTCGCACCTGGTCACTTTGGACCCTTTTCCACGCCGACGAAGACAGGTAGGAGAGTGTTGCGTTGTCGAATCCGATCCAGGTGCTGCTCGTATTCGTTGTTTCGAATTATGGAAATAGACGAGCGAAAAGCAAATATTTGGGAGTGTTGGAGAAAGTCAACAAAGCCCAGCGTTGTGATTGGAGCAATGAGATGGGGTGCAGTGACAAAGGAGAACAGGATGGTATTCGGAACAGAGAGAAGATAGACGGATCGATGGACGGATAGGAGGAATGTAGAGATGCAGTCGAGAAAGAGAAAAAGAGAAGAAAGTCACGAATTGACACTGTCAGCCTTGATTTATCTTCTGGGCCCTTTCTCTTTTTTTCTTTTCCGAATCGGAGTCGTTCTTTCCCTTCCAGTTTGATTGCTTTGCAACCCAAAGCGCAGTGGGATCAGAGCTGTGTCGCAACTTCCGTCAATAGGCCCCTGCCCCAGCTTATTGTTTGGAGCTCGGGCCAAGCTGTCCGGGCAACGCAGCGGCTTTAGGGGCTTGTTTGGGCGGGTTGGGCAGTGTAGCGAGTGGTCCGACAGGGTACAGCGGGCTCCCTTACTTGATTGGTATTATGGGGAGGGGCTCCTTGTTTCGTTATGGGGGCAACGGCGGAATTTGGGAGGGCCCAGCCATAAAATTGAAAATAACGGGAGTAATAAGAGAAAATGAGAAGGGAAAGAACAAAGGCGGCTTGTGAGTGTCTCTCTTGGCTAAAAGCAGTTGTCTAGAAGCAGTTGTCAGAGGCGGAAAGAGCGAGTCGGCGTTTTTTCATGATGGTGAGGAAGGAGGACGGCTTCTGTGAAGCGCGACGTTGCGCACATGTGAGGAGGAAGGAGGTGATTGCTGGAAAAGGGAGAGAAAGAACGATGGTGATGCTTGTCATGACGTGTGCTCTTTCCAGATTTGTTTCTTTTTCCGTCTTTTTCGACATAGCCCTCAAACTGGGGAAGGAGGTCGGTTCAAGTACTTGGGCGGGTCGCTCTCCCGGTCCTCGCTACAGATCTGAGTGGGAATTGTAGCGTTGCCAGGCGGCGGCTCTAGTGGGCAACTGCAGCTGTGGGCGCATTCCAGTGCGCTCGTCTTATGCAAATCCCACTGTATTCGGGCTAGCCGTCAGGGCACACATCTGGAGCTTAATACGCCGTCGCATGCCAAACACGGGCTTCGATCGTCAATACGAATACACAAAAGACGGAAACCCATCACATGCCTTGTGATCGTGTACTGGATTTCAAGAACAAAAGGTACCGTAAAATGATGTGGTTATGCCACGGCGTGTTTCGTGTACGGGAAATTTGAGATTAAAGAAAGCACAGTTTGTGTTGCAAGCAGAGAACGGACGGTACTCCAAGTTGGGAGAGATCTTGTACGATCTGATTGAGAGATCATGATGGAGGACAGGCATACCAGTATGTACGAGGGTGCAAGAGGGTGCAGGGAGTGCTAAGGGGCACGCGATGGGATTGGCTGGCGAAGCGTATAGTTATTTGAATAGGCAATGCATTGTTGACATGGGGAAAAGTGCGACATGGGCATGAAAGTGCGATTCTACGCTCCCACGAACTGCACTTTTTCCCTTTTAAATGAGACAGATTGCCAGCGGTAGATTAGCGCATGGCTGATCAGGCGCCGTCTATCTCGATTCGAAAGGGACGAGGGCAGAGCGGCCGATTTCGCGAGATGAGATTGCAGTAGACGAGTCATTCTGAAAGACATCGACGACGAAGAGGCAGTTAGGCTGAGGATGGGCAGCGGTAGCTGCACATGAGAAGTGTAAGGTGCGTGGCAAGTGGACGGCTTTGAATAGTGGTACCGGTTGCTGTCCGGCGAAGGATAATACTAGGATGAGCAAGAAGAAAAGAGCAAAACTATAAATATTTGAAGCAGTTAATGGGCTATTATTTTTATATTGATTTTAATTGTTTCATTTTTACTCGTTCGTAATAAATATATCAAAAATAATAGCTACCACAACACAGAGCAATGCATACATCCCAGGCATTCACTGAGAGTTGAAATGCCCGTAAGAGAGAAATGGAAAAAGAAAACAAAGAGACGTTCGGCTGGAATGAGATACTACCCAACTAAGCAGTAATTACTCTGTAAAAAGACTTGCTTTGGCGCAGACACATCGACGCCATATGCAAGGCGGCAGCGCCACAGGCTCTTTCCAGCCATTTCGCGGGGAAGCTCTAACTCGATGCAGAGAAAGTCACAACGGCGTGTAAGAGATGATATGTAAACAACAGGCATACCAGACGCTACTTCGTAGGTTGCATATTATACCATATGCAAAAGTCCTTACAACATCGTTGCTATCTCATCGTGACCTTTGTGAAGGGTGCACACTTTACATGTCTTTGGAATTCACGTTGCAATCTTATATACACTACTACCATGTTTGGGTCGGGTCACACGCAGACGATACGCCGCATAGAGAAATCGTTCAATATATTTGAGCTACGACTGTATGATTTATGACCTGCCTTCCCCGTTTACAGCAGGCCCAGGGCCTCGCGGCGCGACTTAGAGGCCGGGTCAAAGTACGGCTTCTCGCCGAGCGACACGACGCGGTTGCCCTGGCGCTTGCCCGAATAGTCGAACGTGGCCGTGTGGAAGACGGAGCGGTTGTCCCAGATAGCCAGGTCGTTCTTGTTCCACTTGAAGCGCACCTGCAGGTCGTGGTTGTCGGTGATGAGCTGGAGGACTGCAGTGTGTTAGTTGTGCTGGAGGTAGTGTAGGAGCAGAGAAATTGACAGAGAACAGAGCAGAGCAGAATAGAGCACAGCAGAGCACAGTAGACGTACAGTAAGTCTTGAGAATCTCGCTCTCGCGGGCCGAGACGCCGTTGATCCAGCCGGCCTCGACCTGGTGCGCGGCGCCGAACAGGCTCTTCCAGCCGGTGACCGGGTTGGTGCGCACCACCGGGTGCTCGGCCTTGAAGTCGAGGCCGGTGTTGTCGGGCGCGCCGCGGTCCGTGTCGATGAGCTCGAGGTCGAACGCCTCCTTGACCTTGACAAAGTTGGGCTGGTAGTGCGTCGCCGTCAGGCCGTCGACCAGCTTCTGGACCGGCGGCGACAGGCGGTCGTAGAGCTCGTAGCCCGACGCCCACAGCGTGTCGCCGCCGACGTCCTCGGGCGGCTGCGTGATCTTGAGGATGGCGTAGTCCGAGGGCACGCGCTCAAAGGTAATGTCGGCGTGCCAGCCGACGCCCGCGAGCTGCTTGGACGACGACGTGTAGCGGTCCTTGTAGTACTTGCGGTTCTGCTCCGACGAGATGACCGACACCTCGTCGTCGAGCTTGCCGTTCTCGTCGACGGCGATGCCGCGCTTGCTGTTGGACAGCGCGTGGCGGTGCAGCTTGGACGTCTCGGGCTTGCCCGTGAGCTCGCCCAGCTTCTGGCCCAGGATCTTCTGGTCGTCAATGGTCAGGTCCTGGTTGCGGAAAAAGACGACGCCGCGCTGCGAGACCAGGATGGCCAGGTCGCGCAGCTTCTGGTCGTCGCCGAGGATCTCGCTGAGCTGCAGCGTGGGGAACTCGTGGCCGATGACGTTGGTCACGTCAAACTGCTCGTAGCTGTCGAGGGAGCCCGACGAGACCAGAGGCGAGGCGAGCTTGGAGCCGCTCACGGCCTTGGTCGGAATGACATAGGGCGCAGGCGCAATGTCGAGGTCGACATCAGCAGCAGGAGGGGCCATTGTGTGAAAATGAAGAGTGAAAGTATAAGAAATAAAGGCGTATAATGTATCAGTGGAGAGGCTGGAGAGGTCTGGAGTGCTGTTGCTTCCTTGTTCCTGGAAAGCGAAAACAAACATCGTCTCGACAGGTCGCCATCGACATCTTTATACCCCGTGGCTGGCAGCCTCTACAGCCATGCATGCTTCCATCTTTCGCGCAGAACGGCGCCGCCGTCGGCAGCACATCACCAGGCCAAGCAGCACACCACTCGGTGGCTGTCGTCGGGGCTGTCATCTTGCACCCGGAGGTGCCCCGGAGTCATAAGCGAGCGACAGGAACAATCATGATGGATACGCCCGAGCGCTTGCGAGGCAGCATCCCCGCATCCCTCCACGTGAGGTGCGAGGCCTTATTTGTCGCGTCATAAAGCACAGCCTGGTGTCGATAACGACTCCGCGATATAAACGAGGACAGGTGTGGCAGACTAAGGAAGGCAGTGGTCGGACGACGAGCATCAGACAGCGTCGGCCAACGTTATGGCGCTGCCGGCTATGAAACATGACACAACGTATACGGAACGAAGGGTGGTATTCACGTGGACCAATCCCGACCATCCTCGTCCGTCTAGGTCTCGACACTCGTCAAGAGCTGCATGATCGGGCAGAACTGTCCGCCGCTGATGCGAAGCTGGGCAGCAGCTCCAGACGACTAGATTAGCTCGATGGCTCGAACAGCCTCGCATCCCCAAGCGCAGGAGCGTCGGTCATGTTCGGCCGTGTCGCATCATTCGATGGGCAATGGGAAATTCATTTAGTGCGATGTTGTGAGCGCGTTTGGCAGAGCCGAATGGGTGGTGCTGGATTCAGTGCCGCTCACAGCTGTAAGTGGGTAGCGCCATGATAACGCCATCTTGCGCCAGTGAATTGTCTGACCCTGTGAGGTGCCTGGCGATAGCGACATCTGCCGGAACGAAGCCATTCGTAACGACCAGAGGCGTCGATGCAAGGCGTCCGGGAGGGGAAGCCGACGGTTTCCTGGAGATATCCATCTCGCAAACAGATGTATTGTGCATCTCCGATTCACGATTCCGTCTCCGCCCCATCCATCGCCAACTGTGGCATCCACATTTTGGCCAGCTCATTGGGAGGGAGCATGCCAAGGAATACCGTTGATAATCCGCTTCCTCGTCGGATAGGCGCGATTCAGGCTGCATCATTCCTCGGAATAGGATAATGATGATGCACCTCGCGATGATGCACACAATGATGCGTAATGACGCTGGTCAGAGGGACAGGTTCCGATGCCTCGCCGGGTCGCTTGACAGCCCGGGTTCTCCGGGTCATAATCTGGTGATAAGTTTATCAGCGTTTCGGCAAGAGGTGTGGTGAGCCGATGGGCTGGCGAAGACAATATGGGCGACGAGTTCTTGTTGTTTTGAGGCCTAGGATGGCGTGCTGGGTATTAGTAGTGGCGGCAATTTAACAGATCACGGTCTGCCAAACAAAAAAAATGTCGAGCTCTTCAAGCACAACTCTAGCGATTATGGATGGAGCCAATATGAGGCAGAAAAGACGGAAGCCAATTAGTCCTTTTGTCAATATCGCAAGATGTCTCGATGTATGGCCCACGGCAATAAAGCAATATTGTGAGAGACGCGTCAGAGCCTCGTGCCCTGGTAGGACGCAGGCGCATGCAATCTCCGGAACGCCAGTGCTGGCGCTGGCTCGTTTTCGTGTCTTGTGTCCTGTGTCTCGTGTATATCATATGGCACTCGTCTCGTGGTGCATCGCGTCGAGAGTTTCAATATTGAGACAAAAAACGTCGTCGCTGCGAAGAATGCAGCGTGACTGTGGCCAGAAATAGAAAGAGGGCATAGTGCCACTCTCATCTCAATACGAAGTACCTGCCGTGTATGTACAGGATTGATGGCCCAGGGTCGCTGTTTCCGCATTAGTGCGCCCAAGCACGCGGGCCGCCCTATGGGCTGGCCAGGTGGGTCGCGCGACAATCCCAGCGCACAGGGGCAGCTGCCGCGTTGCTGGGCAACACGATCAAAATACCCACCTCTGCTTTCCTCGCCAACACAGTCCTGGCAGCGTTTCGAGCAACGCACCTGCCGACCAGGCTACAAACCAACGCCAGCCCACCAAATAGGGAAAGCACACCCAACGACGGCACAGCGTCCCTTCCTTCATGCCAGGCAGTTAGTGTCTCTTCGCTCCTGCCTCACCGTACGAAGTAATTATCGTCGCTCCTGCTATATCGTGGCTCTGCTATGATCTTTGCCGTGTCTTGTTATTTTGCATTTCTCGACTCTGGATCACGGCCACGCTGCAATTGTCTCCCCTTTGCCTAATCCTCCATCACGAATCGGTCGACACACGCTCTCTCGCCGTCTCGAAACCTGGTTTTCCGCCGGACTACGGTAGACCCTGTATTCCGTGCCTCACTCTCTCGTCCAACTCTCCCGCCCTTTGTTTACGACTGGACTCGACCTCACGAAGCCCTTTCGCCTCGAAAAGAGACACATCCTCGACCGAACTGCCTTCGCTGCCCTCCTTCACCTACACATCCACGTCTGCGATCTACCTCGAAGCTCTTGACGACATCACACGCTTCGCTTTTCGTCTGCCACCGCCATCATGACGGTGCCAGCACCCCCGCCGCTCCCCACGCGGTTTCCGTGCTGGTGCAGAGCAGTCTACTCCTGGGGAGGCGAGGTACGCTCGCTCACTGCCGGCCTTGCCCTTGCTTTGTGCTGTTCTTGCTGTTTGCTGCTCATCCTGCTAACGTGCCAGTCAAAACGCGACCTCGGATTCATGGAGGGCGACCTTATCGAGTGCCTCAACGCCGGTGATGGCAGCTGGTGGACTGGCCGGCTGTTCCGTGACCGTCGCATGGTCGGCGCTTTTCCGTCCAACTTTGTCGAGTTGCTGCCCCCCGAATTTCGTCCCGTCACACGCTCCACGAGCCCGCTGCCGCCCGCCGACAACACCCCGAGCCCCAAAAATACACCTCAAAAGTCAAAGACGTTCCGGAAACCTTTTGAAGCTTACGCCAAAGCACCACACTATACAACCGCCAAACAGCCCGAGATCTACCAGCCTGGCTCCTCACGTTCCAGGGAAACGTCAGCGACATCGACTGGAAGCACGGGCAGCGACAGCGGACATGGCGTGCGCAGAGGAAATGGCAATGTCAGCGGTTCCCGTCAAGGCAGTGGGAACGGCAGCATGCGCAACAGCAGTATTGCACGCCTGCCGAGCCCCTCGCCCTACCATCAGAGCCTGGGATACGGCGGCGGCTCTAGGTCACCATCACCCAACCTGCGCATGAATAGTTACCAAAGTCTCTCAGAGCCTCATCACCAACCGCTCTTCCACCAGCAACAGCAGCACCCACCACCTCCTTCACCATCACCCGCACAGCAGTATCACCATCAGCATATCCCCTCGCGGCAGCCATCGCCAGCGCCGCCTATGCCGCTGCAGCAGTTTCGCCAACCGACTCCGCCGGATGAGAAGGTCTATCAGCCATACCGGCCCTCGAGTTTAACCGAGCAAGTGGACTCGCCTCCCCCACCACCACCTCCCCACCGCCATGCTATCAACAGACAAGACTCGGCCGGCTCATATGACAACCGTGGTACAGGGACGATGGGCAGCATGCACGGGCTTGAACGCCACGACTCCAATATGTCCTACAATAGCCACCACTCTGCTGCAGGATACCACACGCCGCGCGTGCCGTCACCTGTCCCCTGTCCGGGTCCTATTGAGTCGGGGCTGACGCCGTCACCACTACGGGAAGCCATGGACGGCGTGATTGAGCAGCTCGATGCTCTTGGGATGTCGCGGGACCATGCAAGAACGCCCGAGCCAGCGCCTGCAGCCTTTGATGCGTGGTCTCCGGAGTCGTTTGATACTGTCAACCAGCGCTCCAGACGAGCTCAGCGCAAAGAGCAGATGCGGCCACAGACGTCCATGGGCATATCGCTCCCTGTCGACGAAGGCTATGAGACATACAGCGGCAGTGGCAGTGGAAACTCGTCTCAGGACAACGACTATGGCTCTAGCCAGCAGGAAGACACGCAGCAGCTGCCGCATCTCAGCAATTATGTCGAGCGAATGGAATCACGGCTACGAAGCATGCACCAGCAACACCAACAGCCCGACTTCGAAAAGTCGTTTGCCGACAATGGTGCGCCCGTGCCGCCTCCCAAGGCTCCCGGTCTCTTTGAGCGACCCAAATCGTCTATGGGTGGCGGAGGCAGTGGTGGCTTTGGTGGAGAAAGCGATATGGACTCGTTCAAGCAGCAGCAGTTGCGCCATCGGCGGTCGGCTTATGATGTTGGCCGCCAGGTCCTCAACCGCACGTTTACGACGAAGACCAACTCCACCAATGCATCGGCCGGCAATCGCAGTACGACCACAAACAGCAGCACCAATACCCAGAGCACAAACCGTAGTCTCATGAGCGGTGCATCGGCCAGTGCCTTTAGTGCTACGAGCGCCGGCAGTCTCGCCCGTAAGAACCAGAGCCGTGCCCAGAGCGCGTTGGGCATGAGAGAGTTGGACGGAGATCGGCCAGACTCCCCTTTTACCGGTGTCACCTACCACAGCAGCCATGCGTCCGACTACCAGCAGAACAATGCAGCAAGCCGGCTCCGGTCCAAGTCTCAGATTGGTTTCCACAGCGGTGGCGATGATCTCGGCGGTCTCGGCGGCCTCGCCGGAATTGGCGGCCTTACACAACCCAAGTCGACTGTGAAGAAGAGCAACATCTTCAAAAAGATGATCGAGTCCGCAAAGACCGGCGTGGCTAGTAGCCGTGGCTCTATCGCGATGACCGGCTTTGGAAACACGGGCATCAGTGGTGTGGGAAGCCATAATTACTCACAGTCATCGCCGATGAACAGCCTGGCATCGCCCTTTTCTGCGAGCTACGGCCGCGATGCCGCTAGGGAGATGGGTCTGGGAGCCGCTGGCGGTGGAAATGGCGTGGACTGGGTGCAAGTCCGGCGAGATGTTAACCGTTCCAACTCGCTGAGCCGGATCGAGCGAAACGAGCGGCGAGACCGATGCCAGATGCTCGACTACCCGACACTTGATCCTGTGGATGAGCTCTACAACACGATCGATGGCGACGAAGGTGCCGACGGTATGCCCGTGGTGGAGCCCACGAACTACGGTGCTCTGAACCTGAGCCAAGTCGACAAGAACTCGCGCTTCATCAGCAGCCTCCCGCCCATGACGACGGCCATTACGCTGGCCACAACCTATGTGTGTCGCCCGTACCGAAGTGATGTGCAGCGTCTGCGAGCCATCTTCACTTGGGTGTCCGAGAAGATTGTATGGGAGGACGACTACGAGATGGGCGATGTGGGTGAGGGCGGCATGGACACGCGGAAGGTCATCCAGTCCAAGCGGGGCTGTGCCCAGGAGTACGCTGTGCTTGTGGCTGAGATGTGCGCGGCTGCCAGTTTGCCATGCGAAGTGGTCCGTGGCTACTTGAAAGCGCCAGGTGACATCCCAGAGCTGGGCATCATGCCACGCGCCAACCACTGGTGGAATGCCGTTCTTGTCGACAACGAGTGGCGCATCATGGACACCTGTCTGGCCAGCCCGTCGTTCCCCCGCCGCTCTCAATACCTGAGTGGCGGCGGCAGCAGTACGACGGCCGATCCATGGTGGTTCCTCGTGCAGCCCAGCGAGGCGTGTTACACGCACATTCCCGAGCATCACACACAGCAGCACCTGTGCCCGCCTGTTGCGCACGAGATCCTGCAGAACCTGCCGTGCGCTGGCCCACCGTACTTCCGCAACGGACTCCAGCTGATGGACTTCAACACGTCTCTGTTGCGCATCGAGGACCTCGAGATGGTGCACATTCGGTTCAGCGTACCCGAAGAAGTCGAAGTGGCTGCGGAGATTGAGGTGCGTGCCTTGTCGCGAGACGCGGACGGCGACTACTTTGAGAGCGGCGATGTTCTCAAGAAGCGGGCCCTGGCCCAGGCCGACTGGATTGCTGGTGGCATCAAGCGGTACACTGTGAAGGCGCTGCTTCCTGGCGACGAAGGCACAGGCATTCTCAAGGTGTACGCGGGCCGACGGGGTCTGATGCACAGTATCAAGGACATCCCGCACCCACTGGCCTTCTCTCTGCCGGTCATCCATACAGGAGACAACCCGGGCTACGAGTTCGTGACACGGCATCCGACGCCGCATGCGCAGCGGCACGACATTTACGTGGTGCAGCCACAGTGCCAACGCCTGGCACTCAACAACACGTTTGTGTTTGCCATCCGGCAACACCCGAGCTCGGTCGGCGGCGCCACGCCCATCCTCCCGCAGAACAGGGCACCCTCGCCCTCGCCATTCGCGCGCCCGTCATCGGCAATGAGCATGCTCTCGAGCGTGACCGGTAGCAACCAGCTTAACAACACGATTCCGGCGGGGAGCGTCAGTGGCAGCAGCAGCAGCAGTGGCAGCGGGAGCACAAAGAAGGCGGCCAAGCTCGCCATCCAGACGCCCGGCGGCAAGATCCTGCGTCTGATGCGCAAGGAGGATCGCAGCAAGAGCAACGGCATCGGCGTCGGAGGGCGTTCGGCGGCCATGGGCAGCGGGCTTGGCGAGGACGACCCGGCCGACGGCGGCACGTGGGAGACGATTATCAAGTGCAGCGAGCGTGGCGTGTGGCGCGGCCTGGTGCTGGCCGACCGCACGGCGAGGTGGTGCGTGTTTGCCGAGTGGGTATGTCATTGAAGACGCTGTGCGAAGTCGCACGCGCAACTGAACAGGTTTTTGATTTCAGGGACCCTGGAGTTTATATGTCTGGCTGTTTGTGCTTTGGTTCCCGTTTTGGGTCGTTTGCCATTTACAGGTGAATTCTTTTAAAACATACGGGAAGAGGATCTGGCTGCATCTTGGGGCGTTTTTGATTTGTTATTGGTCCTAGGGAGACAGGCGAAATTGTACGATAATATGGAGAATGAATCATCTTGATCTGACGTGAGTTTGTTGACTCTGATTTGGGGTGCGGCAGAACCCGCCCACAGTAAGACGTATTCGTCGATTGCCACATGTTTTTGTACTACGTTGCAGTTAGGAGGTTTCGGCGTTGGCAGTAGTGACGCCCCATCCATCGCAATTGTTGCATCCCCAGCGACGCCCTGCACAGCTTGTGATCCTCTGACTGTCTCAAGAGACACAGTCCATTGTGCAAGGGACAGTGTAGACTGTGTGGGTCAGGTTTAATTACAGCTGCCGCGAAAAATGGGAAGACGTGGAAGATGTGCAGGCGACAGCCCGCACTTTTTGATCGCTTTCGTCGTCGATGCATACTGGTTTGGGTTTAGGCCTGGCCAAAACGGTGCGCGTTGAAGGATGTCAACGGGTGGTGTCATCCGGTGAAGAATGGAGATCGTTTCAGCGTGCGATACCTGTCAATGAAGTACAATGCACAGCATACTCATGTCGGGCTTCGATTTTCACCTTGTGGCGTCACCTACTGTTTCTTTTCTTCTTGCACCATAGGCTTCCGTCCTGTACTTGCGCCGTGTATTTCTTCGTCTGGCGTGCCCTGCTCCGTTGTGGTATGTCCCGCTGTCACGTTGTCACATTGTCTTGCACAACCGGCATGACTCTCATTCTAGACGAGAAGCACAAAAGCCTGTGAAGATGATAGTGGATCACCCTGGACGGGAGGAGGGAAACCAGAAGGTCGTCGAAGACAGAAGACGTGTCAAACCGGGTCAAGCTTTTGGCTTTGAGACTGGGAGAGTTGGAATAGACTAATCGAGGACGATTCGTTCTAGCCCAGCAGCCCAAGCCCACAACTTACAAAAGTACTCCGTACTGATCTCCATTCCACCGTAGAGGTCTTGCGATTCGCTGAGAGCTTGTGGTACGGAATTAAGGACCGGGGTGGAGGCGGGGACAAAGAAATAAAAGGGGATAAACGGAGATTTCGCACCACATCAAAAACTGGCAGAATCAACTTCAGAAAGTGCCGATATTGTCCAGGGGCAATTGTCGACGGTGTGCTTGTTAGTGCGGCGCGGTGAGTGTTGTGGAGACGATCACAGGTCGAGACCGAGCAAGCAGAAATGCGTGCGGAGGATGCCGGTATCGCGGGACGCTGAGTTTGGTACATTGGCAAACAATTGAGGCAATTCGTATGCCAAATTCAGGAGACGTTGATCGTTGACGATGGGATTTTGGAGAAGTATGGGTGGAAACGAGCTCGAAATGGCAGGAACCTGCGGGGGCGCCGTTTCGGTGTGTTTCGACGTTGTGCCTCTCTTTCCGTTTCCGAATGCCTTGCCTACCATGCGTTCTTTCCTATTCTGGTTCTCATGGTCAAGTTTCCTGTCAATTTCTCGCTCTTTAAAGCAATTAGTCCCCACGCTACAATGCAGGCACGGAAAGTGCTTTCGTGGAACTGCCAAAACAAGTTTGCAAACCCAGGAAGGAACGAGGCGCGATCTCGATACCACATATGACATACGGCAAATCCGTGCACAGAGCAGACACTCACCTCCTCGCACGGACTATTAGACAAAAATGGTGACGTTTATCCCGTATCCAGCATTCTCCTTTTCTGCCCTGTTCTTTTGCCGTGATGCAATGCCCATGTTAATTACACGGGCTGTTCCAGAAGCCTGCTATTAGGAAAGAGCAACCTGCCCGTGCAACGTGGGCCGCAGCTTCCCAAACACACAACTTGGCTCCCGTCCATACCGTGCCCAGACAGAAGGAGGGAAGGTGCTCTATTTATGACACTACGCGAGTATGTCATACATCTCACCAAATAACAAGAAACTACGCCGTGACTGTGTGCTATTTGGTGAATTGGCGATGCATACGTCGTATATGTCGTATGCCACCAAACCAAGGCCGGTCCGCCCACAAGCACCGCAATCTTGTCTGTTCCAGATCCTGCCAGTTGAACCGGCCCTGCATATCTTCTTATCTCCATTTCTCCATATCTCTATATCTCCATATCCCTCGTCAACGCTCAGAGCCCGAAACCGCACATTCTCGGTCCACAAGGCCCGTCTGTCCCTTACGTCAGTCGTCCCTGTCAGCATAGAGTTTCATGCCCTGCGTCGTTCGCTCGCTTCATGGACGTATTGTCTATCATTATCAAGGCTGCCTTCAGCTGAGACATGCTCTACGGCTTTGATGACTTTGTGTGGCCTGCATATTGGCGGTTGTTCGCGGCCCTTCCGCCGAACGGCGGCTGCCAACAGCTACTCTCGCTGCTGGAAACTGGGCCCAGGAAGGTGACGGGGGCAAGTCCTACTTCGCAGTAACTATGACAGTAGCTGACGACAGAGCCCTCAAACCATGGCAGTGCAAATAGACATCCATATGCACAGTTACGCAGAAACCCGTATATGCACATTCAGTCATCTGCCAAGAGCTCCTCGGCCACTAAAATCGCCGCTACGACTCCAAAAACAGGAACGAAAGCTGAACAAAGCGGCCCAGAACCTGCCAGTCTGCCAACCAAGGAAGGACCCAGGAGGAAGCTACGGCCCTCCACCGCGCTCCATGCTCCACGCCCCCCCCCCCCCGTCACCACCAGTCGCGCTTTCCTTCGTCGCCCCACGAAAGGGGGCCAGGCTTTTATCAGGATTACGGCCCCTCTCCTGCCATATCAGGCCCTTGTGGCCAGGGCCCGGTGTTGTCGTGCCTGGTGTTGTACCTGGTTTCTCTTTCCCTAATCGAATTTTTAATTCGCGACTCCTATTTTCCACCCCTTCCCCCCTTTGTCCACTTTCGGTCCACGTTCTTTCTTGTTCTGGCATCGTTTGCTACCTCTTTCCTTTTGCAGTGCGACATACCTTTCTAGATCTTTCTTGTCCACGCTCCTTTTTCGCTTCTACCATTGTCTTCTCCGTTTTTTCTTCTTTTCTTTTGCTTTTCCGTTTCTTTTCGCCTCTGCGTTGGCACAATCCCCCCGACGACCGTCTCCTGTTCGCCTACGCTACCTGCGCGCGCGTCTAGTCACTCGCTCACCCGGCACAGCCCTTTCACCGCGACCCATCTCCAACGGCCAGAATCTCGTCGTTGCCGTGCTTCACTCCGCAAACCACGACTCGTGACGACGACGACGCGCTCGTTCTCCCGGCGTATTTCCTATTGGCATCCCTCTTGGTCTCAATTTATCGATACAATTCTCTTGGAGTTAAACGGCCTGCCTTCCCGTCCCCGAACCACCCGCAGCAAAGGGAGCAGCGAACCAGCGGCAAACGACATCATCCGCGCCCCTGTGCCGCCCATCTTTGACGCTGTCTCGCATCGCCCTCCGATCTCACTCTCGTTATCTCACGGCTAGACGATTGCCGCTTTGTCGTTGTATTCTTATCGAAAAAGAGCTGTACAGCCGCTGTCGCCCCCCCCCCCCCCCCGACCAGCATCTCGCGACGACTGACTGCGTTTGAGTTCGGGCTCAAACCTGCCAAACACGGCCTCCTCTTTCATTCCATTTCCCCATCTGTCTGTTGGCTGTCACAGCCGGCAGCACTCTTGCCCGCCATGTTTACGTGAGTACCGCCTCCGCCAGTTGCTGGTGGTTGCGGCCCCAAGTTGGGCGCCAGAAACGAGATAGAAGTTGGGGCGCGAGTACAGACACTGACAGACGGCCTTTACCCTCTACTCCAGATCCGCAATCAAGTCCTTCTGGCATACTATGACCAGCAATGACAGACGTATGTCCCGCCCTGCATTCCTTGCTGCTCACTTTTCCACGTACATCTCGGAAATAAGGATGGGTTGACTAACTCAGACCTGCTTTCTCTGCTTTTAGACTCTTCCTTTAACTCGCCCTACCGCACCGGCCAGCATGTGCCCCTCAACCCAGAAAACGGCCAGATGAGCGGCCTGGCGACGGTGGCCACGGCCTCTGAATCGCGCCACGACGTTTCGTCGCCATACTCTGACTACTCCCAAAACCCCCTTGACCGCGTCATGAGCCCAACGTCTCGCCCGGGCGCCGCGAGTCCCCGCATTCCCCAAACCAACGGGGCCCCTTACTCTCCTGGCGCTCGGTCCGAGAGCGCTCGGCGCCAGAGCCAAATGGGTGAAGGCTTCGAGATGCAGAGCCCCACGGGCGAGATTCCCATGCAGTCGTTTCAGGACGGCCTGCCACCAGCACCCCCAGTTGCCAGCTCGTGGCGCCGGATAGACAAGTGGGCCGAGGAGAACTACCCGGAGCTGTTTGACCAGCTCTGCGAAGGCTGCACGAACAACGACCTGAACGAGCTGGAGCACGTTCTCGACTGCTCGCTTCCCAACGATGTCCGCGAGTCCCTTCAGCAGCACGACGGCCAGGAGCGCGGCGGCAACCCAACCGGCATCATCTTCGGATGCATGCTGCTCGATTGTGAAGAGATCGTCCAGGAGCGGGACCAATGGCGCAAGGTCAACACGGAGTACCTTTCGGCTGCTGCCGCCGCCGCGGCTGCCGCTGCTGCTGCCCGGCCTTCTCCGTTAAAGTCCGCGGACCAGTTTGACGATGGTACGCCCAGCGCCAGCGGTAGTGCGCGGAGCAGCGTTGATCACGGCGAGGCATCCTCATCAAGGTCGGCGCCCTCAGTTGCCAGCAACGGCACGAGCTCGACTTGGAGACAGGATCTCCTGTCCCGCCAGCAGAGCGTGCCGCCCGGCGCCATCCAAAAGGCCTACGCGCACCCGGCTTGGATTCCCCTGGCGCGCGACTGGGGCGGAAACAACCTTGCCATCGACCTTGCGCCGGGTCCTCGCGGCATCTGGGGCCAGGTCATTATGTTTGGCCGCGACTACGACACCAAGTATGTCGTCGCACGGTCGTGGGCCCATTTTGTAGCGCTCGTTGCCGACGACCTGAGCAGCGGCAAGTGGTTTATCGACGAGGACACCAGCGAGCTGAAGCTGCGCGAGTTCAAGAGCGCGCGCGTGGAGCCCCCGTACATGGACATTCTGCGCTGGCGGATGGACCAGAAGCACAACCGCCGCGCCAACAAGCGGCGAACCGTCGTCCCGGGCGCCAACGGCTCGCCGGCCGGTTCGCCGTACGCCAGCCCCACGGACGCTCGGCCCTCCGACCGCGGCCGGCCGCTCCAGCGCCTCAGCGTCAGCTCCCCCTTGGCCAGCCCCAGCCGTCCTGGTTATACCAACAGCAAACTGAGCCCATTAGCGCGTGTTACAGAAGAGACGTCCCTGCCAGAGCTCAACATGGTCCTACCTACCAGCGAGGAGTCAGAGACACTGGTCGAGGCCACAACACCACGAGCGACGCCTGCACCGGCTGCGACACAGCCAGACCTGACTGTGGCAACGGATGCTGCCGACGCAACTGCCACGGACGCCGTCGCGGAGCCTGAAAACGACGAGAACGCACCGGCGACGAAGGCCAGCAAGGGCAAGGGCAAGCAGGCTACAGTGGAGTCGGAGGCTGAGGATGCGATGAAGACGATTGAGATTTAGAGGCGTTGATTTACCACCACGTCTTCCGAACCCCGCGTCCCTGGCTCATGGCCTTTTGAAGATCTCTTCTTCACACACTCTCTTCACTCTCTCGCTCTCTCTGAATCTCTCTCACTCTATACCCATCCATACGCGGAGCAGAGCGACCGTACAGACGCGATATCACCAGCTTGACTTTGGATAGGAGTTTATTACGGCGTCGGGCTTGTATTTAATGCAAAAGCAAAAGAAGGGTATTGGCGGCATTGTCGTTGCACATCGTGTCATGTTTTTCATCTTTTGCATCGTCCTCATTTCCTCTCATATTCTCCCACTTTTGTTCCTCTCTCTCTCGGCCTTTTTCCTCTCCGAATCTCCTATCGACCGCCAACTACAGAAACATGACACGGCGTGTCCGCACGGGCGTTTCTTTCATGTACGCCATTGAATTCAACGCACAGCAGCGATTTCGTTTCGAACAATGACTCTTTCGCATTTGTTTCGGCCTTTTTGTTTTCTCGTCTTTAGCAAGCCATGCACTCATGCACTCATGCACGCATGCACGCATGCACGGATTGAAACAGCGAGACAACGAGCCAGCGGAATAGACGGCAGGGGAAGGAGGAAAAGGAAACATGACGAGGGCGCTGGGAGTGGATTTTAATTCGGCGATGCACGTTATGTTTTGCTCTTATATTCCGTTCTACTTCTTTTTTCATCGTAATCATCTGTATTTTTTCACAGGTGTCCAAACTTTGATAATGGTATTTCCCTATTTTTACCTCCTCATAAATCTGTCTGTCGTGTATGGTGAGATAATTATGTACATGAAAGTAGACTGAACTAATATATATGTCTCTACACACCTTCTCCGCTCAGTAGTATATCCAAGTGAGCTCGATTCTGAGGCAAGTTCAATATTGACATGAGTGAGACATGATCACGTGATAAAATCCCAGCCACGTAGGCTGTGGCTTAAAGTGCCAATACAGTGGGTCCAGGCAGGCGCAAACAAGGCCCCGCCGGTCTCATGCATTCAGGCGCTGTTGGCACAGAGCTGCCGTCATGCCTCTCAGCCTCCGGCAAATCCCAGGAAAAGCATCACCAGTACTCGTACCGCAACCACAACGATCATCGCAAGCCCTCCACGACACAATCCAGCCGGTCAACGACAGCTTTGATACGGTGACGCTTAAGATACCGAGCTACTTTACTGTCCACCGAGCTTCATTCCCTCGCTAGCGTTCCGAGACGCCCCGAGCGATAAGCAGATCGTCGCCCTCCACGACATTTCGTCGTCCTTTCTGTCCCATCGACCCCATCGGCGTCCCACGATCGCAATCGGAAAGCGTCTCCCACTCCATCCCTCTACGCGCCCTTTTCTCCCTTCTCCCAACATGTCCTACGACGAGGATCGGCTCTGGAAGTTCCAGTGGCCGCAGTGGGCCAGCAGCGTCTGGGCCCGCAACGCCGGCGTCTACGCCGCGGGCGCGCTCTACTCGCTTGCCTTTTACGTCATGCTCGACGCGGCCGTGTGGTCGAAGAGCCCCGCCAACGGCTCGGACGTGCACGTCTCGTTTGTCGACTGGCTGCCGCTGATGTGCAGCAGCCTGGGCATGCTAATTATCAACTCGGTGGAAAAGGCGCGGCTGGCGTCGGACAACATTGGCTACTCGGGCATCGGCATGGGCGGCGGCGGCGGCGGCGGGGTGGCGTGGCAGGCGCGCGTGGTGCTGTTCCTGGGGTTTGCGAGCCTGGCGGGCGGCATGGCGGGCGGCGTGTGCATCTTTGTGCTCAAGTACGTGGTGCCCAAGGTGGGGATGCCGATGCTGGGCATGGGCATTGAGAACGTGGTGGCCAACGGCCTGGTCGGACTGAGGTATGTTTTTTGTGGTGACCTTTGCTGTACACTCTTGTCTTCCCCGTTGTATTGTATATGACTTCCCCTGCTAACACCTTCAGCTCCGTCATCCTTTGGGTCAGCCAGAACATGGAGGACGAGTACGCCTACAACCTGGCTCTGTAATCGAGCAACGGTCCACGTCTCGACGTTGATCGTCCTCGTCCTCTGTCCTTCATCTCGCGTTGCTGTCGTTCCTCCAGCCCGCGCAGGACGGGACCACGAACTGGGCTACGGAACCGACATGCTGTGGCTTGAGTAGCCATTGAGCAAGGAAGAGAGGAGAGGCGTTTGTGGGCCCGTCTTCACGCACGTTCTTTTCACATTTTCTTGATCTGTCACATTCCCGGAGTTTTATTTCACTCCTTCGGCTCGCTCTTAGCTTCTGCTTCTTTTTCTTTGTCTGTTTCTTTTGTTGTCGTCTTCCGTCTTTGCGCTCTTTTCCTTCTTGCTGTTCCTCGCGTCTGTACCATTGCAAAGCCAGTTGCTTTGTGTGCCATTGTCCCTTGCGTCGTGTCGATAAAACCTGTACTCTACATTGTCCGTTTTGTCCGTGTTGTCCTCTCGTTTGCATTTTGTGTCATTAGGCAAGGCAGGAGTTCGTTTCGATACATTGGGAAATTTATATCAGCTTCTACCGACGCAAAATGCTCTTCTTTTGGAAGGTGACGCTGGCTGTTAGACTGTTCTCAGTGCGACTATGCCGACTCCAAGGTCTTGATGTCTTTCTATATTCTAATGGTACCGTGAGAAAGGTGATGTGTCAACCTACTCGATTCGACCTCAACCTAGAGCCAAGTTCGTCATGTATGTTTAAATATTGCGATATCGGAGATAGCCATCACGCATTGCCAAATCTGGTTTTAGTTCGTCATGTATGTTTAAATATTGCGATATCGGAGATAGCCATCACGCATTGCCAAATCTGGTTTGACACTGACATTTATTCCTTTAATTATTTACTGTTATGTTTTTTTGACTTTTGTTTTTTCGTCCCGGGATAAATAAATAATTACAACGATAATTCGCATATTTTTTAGCGGAGGATTTAAAAGTATAAATATATTCATTTACAAACCAAAAACAGTCTGCATATATGCATTAACCAGAACTAAAGTTGCACTCTTGAGAATTGATTTTGCATTTTACTTATCCAAGTAATAAAGCAAAAACGAGGTAGCGGTGAGTAAGAAATACGTACGAGGCCACTTTCAAAGCAGTACGACTGGATGCCGAACGAACTGGCCGGCACTTGCCAAGATGGGTGTTAGTGATGGATGCCAAAGCACACCATCAGCATGGTCTGGGAGAAAAAAAAATAAAATAAAAATATTAAAATGAAGAATGACGAATGAAAAGAAAAATAAATTGCCGCTTCAGCGGAATAGGAGCACAAACTGGTCACGCACTTTTGCACATCGGCACCGTTACCTTTTCGTATTGGTTTCATATCAGCCACCAACAGATGGCCTCAAATGCACGACCCTGCCGACAACCCTGCCGACGACCCTGCCGCCTGCTTTCGACTTGCTTTCTGCTTGCTTTGCTGCTTGCTTTGCTACTTACTTTGCTGCTTGCTTTGCTGCTTGCTTTTTCTGCTTGCTTTTGCCGGTCCGGTCCTGCGAGACGAGGCGGTGAACCGGGTGCTCCATACTCGCTGAGCAGTGTCTCAGGCCAGGGGGGAGGCGTATAGAAAGGAAAGGTGCATGCATATCTGGGGAGAGGAGAGGGTAGCACAGACGATGTAAGATGGCAGAGCTCAATCTATTGTCCTTCACCGACCTACTAACCAAATGTCTCACTTGCGACCTTACTGTCCCTTTGAGCACGAGGACTGCCAGTGGAAGCCGAGGGCGTGGCCGTATTGACAGGAGATAGGCATCAGAGTTAACAACGGCTTGCTTGGTTGTCTTCCTTCTTCATCGTCTCTGAGGTTGTGTAACATCTGCAAATCGAAAACCGAAAACGGGCAGGCCGTCACCGCTTCTTTCCGAGTAAATGCCAACAGAAACGTGCCGTCCGAAGCGGTGCCCGCGCTGGTGACAGGTCACTTTTGCTGCTTCGTGCTTTGTTGACCTCTCCGTAGGCTCACCGGCACTATATGTCTCCATTGTCGTTTCCGAAATGAATCGTATCTGTCGTCATTCTCGTGCTTTATGTCCTTGTCGACCTTGTCGACCTTGTCGTCCTTCTTCCGCTCAATGTCGGGCCCATGTCGGCCGTTCTTTTTTCAAACCAAATATGTTCGAATAAAGCAGCCGCGCACCGGATGGTCGATTGCGTGAGAGTCTTGCGGGTTGTTGAGCTATCACTGGTCATCACTCTCATCATGCCGTCGTCGTTACACGAGGCCGGAAATCAGCAGCCGGACTGCTGTATGATCTCATCCTGCACACATGGTTCATCTTCTTCAAAGAACGAGGCACGTCGCCTGTACCTGCCTCGTCTCTGTCACTTGCACTTGCTACTTCTACTGCAGCTCAGCTGCATTGGACCTCGGTGATGGTGGGTCGTGACATGGCCAGCCACTCGCTTCCCCGATGGAGATACCTTTGTCTTCCCCTTCGCCCCGAGATGTGCAGCTCGCTTGTAACAACGATCCTGCAGCCAGGCAGAACGACGCAAGACGAATTAGGGGACGGGACTGAACACGTAATCACCAATGGCCATCTGAAGTGAGTCTTGAGGTGCACTGGAAAAAGCAGACGTGGCAGGAGGAAGAGATAGGGAGCCAAAAAAAGGGTGGTCGGGTAGTACAAACAGCTCACAAGAAAGGAGCGTCAGGGGAAAGTAAGGGAAGCAAGAACAAAAGCGAAAAAGCAAAGTAAAAAGGAAGCCAAAACACACCAGGCCTGTACCACGTCGGGCAACATGCATGTGTGGGGGTAGAGTGAAGGGGAAAACAAGGGAACGGGAACACGATAAGAAGCTGGGGTGGGCCTGCACAGAAAAAGTTCATGATGCCCTTGTCCATTTTTTTGCTCCACGTATTTGGTGTAACTCGACACTCGGTTCGGATTTCGAATGTTCCAGATGTGCGCCTTTTTATTTTCTGTTCCTTTTTACAACCTCCCTCGTGCATGGGCCTTGGGGCAATCCTCACAGGACGTACGTCGTAAATTGGGTGGATTGTGTTTGCTTCCTTTTTCGGCTACCAACGCTCACCGGTCTGTTTCACGATGTCACGTCTTCATTGTTTTCTTTTTCGTCTCTCGCTTCCAGGGTCGGGTCTCGCACGCCTTCTGCCCTCGTCTAGGCGCACAACAGTCGACCCTGACCCCGGCCAGCTCTTGGCTATGTCTCGGACGCCTGCCGGCAGACGGTGAAGGCGGAAGCGGAAGGAAACGGGAAGCAAATATGGCATGACTATGGCTCTCACTTGATAGCATAGGATGCGCTCCCTTGGCCATGCGAGAGCACAACGAGGCGAAGGCGTGACCATGTCGGCCATGCAGGCAACTTGCTCAACCCCCTGGACACCGATAGTAGGACAAGACCGGTGCCGATATGGGATGCGTCGTGAATGTTTGTGAGATGCAACTGAGGAATGGTCAGCGATGCGTCAAAGTACCTCTGACAAAAAGGTACATTGGGACGAAAAAAGAGTCAAGGTTGCGTAGATGCTCGTGGCAATGCACACGCCCTTTGAGCTCACAACATCGACGACCCCAAGGCAAAGAAAAGGCCGTCGAGAGCCGAGCAGACAGAAAAGGGGCAAGTCTGCACAGAGTCCAAACACCGAGATGGGCTGAATGGGGAACTCGAGTCGGCAAAGAGATATATGGTATCACGTAACCAGGCGGGAGTAGAATGGACGAGAAATATGCTTGATATGACATATCTTTTGCAGACAAGGGCGTGTGCATGGACGAGTAGGGAGAGCAGGGAAAGCATCCCTTGAACAAAACGAGAGAGGCCCGAAAAATCGACGGTCCATCCTCTCATCTCACCAAACAATGCGAGTTTGTCGGAGGGAGACGACAGGCTGAGAGGGAAGGACGGCGGTGTACATGACTAAGCTGCTGCCTGCGACATTTGCGTCGAGCACCAGAGCCAAGGAAGAACCAAGCACACTTGGATTGCATATCGGGCGACTCCACACCAGCCGGTGCATAGGCCCTGGTGGTGTCCCGAATCATCATTCACGGCCTTTTCTTCCACGCCTCTCCCTCCATCTTTCCCGTTTCGACATCTGAGGCTGACCTCTATCGCATATCATATTCTGTCCTCACCTTACTTCTCGAGCGACGTTGGTAGCGAAGAGGTTGATCAGAATAGGAGGGGGAAGGGAGACGGAGAGGGGGGGGGGGTGTAAAGACTCGTAATGAAGGGTGTTCCCGTAAGCGGTCAAGTGTCCCAAGATGTACGACATGGGATAACGTGCAGAGTGCTCAACCTCGTCTTCGTCTGGCACGCGCAACTGAGCATGCTGTTCGTCAACCGTTTTGGCATGCGATGCAGCTAAATAGATGTGTCTTAAACGGGAAGTGTTGTCGGCCCTGCGTGCCTGGGACGCCGTGTTGTAAAATGCCAAGAGTCGCTTTGCTAGTAGCTACTTTCTGTTCCTAGGCGTGTACGACCATACGATGGCGCGGCAGGCAACATTAAGCGTGAGTTGCCAAGGTGGTTGCGCGCGAGGACTGTGGTGTCGGACACGTTCGACGCGTGCACTGTCCCTACCTCCCAAAGTAGGTCAGTTGCGTCCTGGCTTGGAAAATCAGACGCAGGGAGGGGTCGAGCTGTCCTATCCTGGACAGAATATATGAGCCATTCGTCCAACGCAAGAAGGATTCACATCCAGCTCCTCCGATGACCACAAAAGTGTGCAAATGTCGTGCGCCGAGGTGTGGTGATGGTGACGGCGGTGATGGCGGTGACGGTGGTGATTGCGTGTTTCAACTGTAGCGCGCGTCTTGTGCAAATATCTAGGCAGGCAGCTTGAGTAAGCTTGCCGTTGACGAGGCCACACCAGTAGACGGGACTCAGCGCTCCATGGTCTTGCATCAACCGTTTCTCGGGCAAGCTTCCATGTGTACGACGTAGTCAGAACAAAGGTAACAAAGGACAAAGACAGGACAAGGGTGACTGTGAAGCGGGAGGGCAGAGGATGCACCCACGCCCCTGTCTTCTGTTGCCCGGATATCCCTCTCCAACAGCTCGCTGCATGTTCAAAAGCATTGGTTCCTCGGACGAGGAAAGCCTTCGTAGCAATAGCATCCAGAAAGACGCCATGCACGCCGCAGGGCAGAAAGACCGCATGCCAATTCCGGGCATGGGTGCTCCGGCGAGACGAACTAAAAGAGACGAATCGTTGTCCAGTTCATGTGTCCGTGGAAGGGACAAGTAGAAGAACGTGTTTTTGTGTGATGAGCGCGTTGGAGAGGGCCGCAGGAGACGGTTCTCAAACGCCCCAGTCCTGACATGTCTGGGAAGCGTCTTTCGTCGGGACAGACGTAGTGAGACTTTCGAAATCCCAGGAGAGTTGGCTGCATCAATATTTCTTTTCGGTCTTGGTCTGTTGGTCCAACGTAATCGTCGGCGTTGCTCCCCAATTCAATAGCGGCTGCATATGCATCACGATGGCCTGAGAGAAGGTAGCATGCATTTGGCAAGGCAGCGGGCAAATCAGAAACGAGGCGCAGGCCACACATCGCGGCGTACATATTGGAGCGCCAAAGCGGGCAACATGTCCGCTGTTTGCCTTATCGTACAAGTCGTCCTAAATGAACGTCAGCCAGCCATGCCATATAACGTCTTGATAGGCAGGAAGCAGCCGTCCGTGTCGTTGTATCGTATCGCGCTTCAAGAACGGGCGATAACTCACCGGAGCATGAGCCGTAGCTTTTCACCAGCGTACCAGAGCGATACAATCACGTTACTCACGTCTTCTGCCCGATCAACACCATCACCGCAATCCTGTCCTTCCTGCCACGCCGTGATACCTGCCAGGTTTGCAGGTGAATAGGGCTGGCGAAAGATATCACCCGTGCGGGAGAGCTCTCCAGTAGCTTGGTCCAATCACTCCTAGGCCGCCACTCCCCTGGTAGACGTATTTTCGGAGGGAGCTGGAATTGGTGTGTTGCGGTTCGTCTGGCAGACTCTGCGTTGTCTGTTGGTAGGCGCGGCATTTGGGAGGCGGAGTGCAGCAGAGTTGGTTTGCGGCCTGTTAATTCGGCCAAGCTGCATTGCCCACGCCGTACGGAACGAGATGCACAGCACGTCTGCAGTAGCCGGCCCACCTTTCCAAAGGGGAAAACAGGAAACGGGAAATGGGATATAAAAAAAAGCCAATAGCTACTAGGAGAAAGGGCCGTCCTAAGAAAGTCGACCGGCCTCGCGTAGGAATGAGTGTGGATGACAATGCAACAAGGAGCCAAACAGACCAGGGTCGACGGGGAGGAAATGACACATCATATCTGCAGCTCCTGGAGCTCAGCAACCTGTATCAGAGTGCATTCCGAACCCCGCCCCATCGCCAAGTTGCCAGCGCAGCAATCAGCCTCTTCCTCTCAAGTCTGCTCATTCTTCCTGTATGAGGTAGAGTGTTGCTCGTATATTGGAAGTGTGGGCAGCCTCCGCCGTATTCCGCAATTTGTCAAGAAAATGTGGATGAGGGAGTGGTTCTGCATCGTGAAGCACCCCGGCTTCCTTGCTCAGCCGAGAGCCCCGAGGTGTGTTCAAGAGACCAAAAAGACAAAAAAGACAAATTGGGACAAAGGATGAAATGCATGGCACTTGTGTCCGGAGGATTTTTGGTTTCGTTGCCTTGTCGGTTTTGTGTAGAGTGTCAACAGACGACGACACTAACGATGAGTGGACGACATACGACGTCGAACCAACAGACCAGCACAGTATCACCACACACGAAGGATCGTCCAAGTGTGCGAAACTCCGCTCTTTCCGACGCTGAACGAGGGCAATACCGAACAACTGATTAGACAGACGGCTGCTAACGGTAGCAGGGGCGGCGCGAGGCGGAGCTTGAAAAGGCGGGATCGGCGGCGTCCGTCGTCGGGCCTCTGATGCGACTCTGACATGGCACAAGGCTTAGTCGTATGGCCAGAAAATGACCATAAGTGATGAGGATGTGTCGATGTATATTGAAAAACGCGATGGCAAGCCAGAGTGAGATAGATTGAAAGAGGGGTATTGTCTGCACGCGGTGCTAGATCAAGGGCACGGGAATGGTAAAAAAAGAGACATATACAAGAACGACCGTCCTGTGGGTGACCTCGACGGCCAAGTGCCAGAGAGAGAGGGCGAGGGCGAGGACGAGTAAATGCAACAGCACACGGTTTGTAGGAGGCAGCACCTGCAGGAGTCCCGAAATGGATACCAGAGTGCGTCGGGCGTGCGTCTTCAGTGCATGCATGCGTTTACCCAAACTCCAGTCCACCCTCCGTATTCCTCGGCGCCAGGATGGGGTCGCTTTGGCGGGCACATCCAAAACAAAAGAAACGTGAGGCATTTCGCGTAGCATTCCCCTCCTTGTCTGGGCGTCTGGGTTGGCTCTATTGACGCGCGTGACCGTTTTTCTGGCTGGCGGGCTGCGATTGCAAAACGCAATCGTCCACATTGATACTTCTCTGCGGGCAGAGTATAAAACAGGGAGGCACGGAGCCGCAGCGCAGCGTGTGGTACCTCTTGCATATGAGCAAGCACGGCGGCCAGGGGCAGAAGAGTGTCACTTGAACGGCCGGCTTTTTGTGTCGTATTCCCAAGTCGTACGTCTTGGACATGCAGCGCTGTGTGTTCGGGGCGTCGAGCACCGCTTCCCGTTTCGCCTTAAATGTGCAACCCGACAGAGAGCCTCTCAGGTGTGATCCTGTGTATCCCCGGTGTTTCCTAAATTGGTGGTAAGAAAGAGCGTGGATGGTGGGCAAGGTTGCACGTCGACCCACACACGCTTTCTCTTTTCTCGTCTGTCCCGTCGCATCGAAAGCTTCGTTTCCCTTTTTGCCAATTCCATGTCGTCGTTGGCGGTTCAAATGCGTGGTTGGTCCGTGTGGACGTCCAAAAGACGCAAGCTGGCGGCGCAATCATGCAACTGCAACTTTGAGCCAAAGTAGCAAAGAGGCCGAGCCAAATCCCGAGTTGGGCATGGCCAATGCAAGCAGCTCTCCAGCTCACATAAATGGGGGTTTGGTTGTGCCATATCCTCGAGAGTGCCGCTACACCCAAGTGAAGGAGCGCGATGTCATCCTTTCCTGAGAACACCAGTGAATTGTGACATACATCCAGACATGTAATGTACGTGTGAGCCGAGTGCTCCGGGGTCATGGGGACCACAACGCTTGTCAGTCCGTGTTGATGATGCTCTGATATATGTCCTTAACGAAGGACTTGATGTTGCACTCCTGTATGTCGCGCCGGCGGATTCCCAGAAGCATTGGTGACTCCGCGCGGTGTAATCCGTACCATTCTTTAGAAAGGACTATTGTATGAGTGGCCAACCTGGACAGGACGAGTCTTGGCACAGCCTGTGAGAGTCGGCTTTGTGGGCGACCGTTACTGTTCGTGCTGTACAGAGTAAGTGGGTGCGAAGTGGCAGCTGAGTGGCTCCGTGGGCTGCTGGGGCAGGCAAAGAGGGATTCTGGAAACATTCGAAAGTAAGAAGGACGGGTGAGAGGCGTGAGATACGCGGCTGACGTGCATGCCACTCTCTGGTTCATCCACAATGCAGATATTCCTGATTTCTTGGAGAGCGTCTTCGTGATTATCCTTCCGGAGCACTCGCATGTTATCCCCTGGGGCCCTGGAAGACGACACGGGACTTGTTCAGCAGGGCTCCATATACGACGCAATACTCTGCGTCAATTCGGTTCTTATGGTGTCGGGCGGTCGTTTTACTTCTGGAGCAGTTGGTTAAACCCGTGAAGGACAAAGACAAGGGATGGCAACTGCATCTTGCATACCCCGAAAAGCAGTCTGTTTTGGCGGAGCGCCCTGCAATATCATACTCGGGCATGAGTGGCATGCCTGCCAAGACATATCTCAACTGACTTGGTGATACGTGGAGGTGCGGCTTGTTGCTGTTTACCATTGGCGATGGAAAACGGAGGCTGGAGTTGGGAAGAAGGAAGATGCAAGAAAGGGGGAACGACCTGCTGGGGAAATAATTACGGAGCAGTAGCCCAGACGGTAAGAGCTCCAGCTCGTTTGTCGCTCTTTCCGAAAATTGCACTTGTTGTCTGGGATGCTCTTTCCTCGCCATTGTCCGCCCAGGATGTGCTCTTGCCTTTCCTGCCAGTAAAGTTCCCCTGGCCGTTCCTTCCTGCCCTTTTCAGTTCGAAAAGTGCGCTGCGGGATGGGGAAAGAACAAATGATGTGCAGTTGCGTTTCATGAGGAAAGAAGTAGTGGACTGCTAACAACTACACATGCGGCTGTGAGTATCATGTACGAAAACGGTATCCAAATAGGGCAAGAGCAAAGAACACAAAGGCAACTTTGCAAAACCATGAAAACACATAGCAATCAGAGAGCAACGTCCTTGCCGCTCGCATCCGGCACGCAGCGGACACGGAAACCGAAGACGTGCGGAGAACATGCTTGATATGAATACTGCGTATCACGAAGACAAGGCCTTGGCAGGGTTCGAATCGCAACGCGCGGCCGGCATCCCTTTCGAGCGACTTTGGTCCTGCACATGCTGGCCTGTGAGTGAGCGGCCTGCAGAGAGAGGAAGGGGGACCTGATGCGTTGTCCATCCATCGGTATGCACCTATTCAGGGGAAGATGGTCGAGAGGAGCTGAAAAGTAGGGGAGAGGATGAAAGGAAGACAGTGAATGCAAGAATGGCCAGCTCAACACAATCTACGACGTATGCCGCCTTCTGTCTGCCTCTGTGCAGACGCTCTTTGGAAGTACAAATGAGACTGCATCTGTCGGAGACATGCACATCTGGCTGATTGTATGAAAATTCTCACCGCAATTTCGCATGTTGTGATGCCAAAACACTGCGTGGCGTGGTGTTCTCGGTTTCTTTTATTTGTGATCGTCTGTTACAGCGATGAACGGGCGACGAATAAAGGCACAGAACGCATAGCTCCACGGTCCGGACGAGGCTGCATAGGGCGGAAGCAAGAAGATGCACCGCATATGTGGGTTTTTGTAGGGTGGTCTCCGCAGCCCTTTGGAAAGAAGATTGGGAAGAGAAGGAACCCCGTAAGACAGAATATCTGATCGGCAACTCATCTTGCGAGGACAGCACGGCAAAACCGGGTAGCGTGCATATAAAAACAGGGCATGGCAAGGATGAGGCGAAAAGCAAAATGCAGACGGCAGCACATCCGTACGGCTCTGAATGATATTTCATTCACCTCTGCAAAAGGCCGAAAAGAGATCGACGCAAAGGAGCACAAATGCACGGCGTCAACGGGTCTGTCCGCGGGGCCGCAGTCTCCTCATTTTCTCATGCACATGCAGCCTGCTCTGCCTGTGCTGTTTCTGTCCTGATTTTCGTGTGCTTTTCGTGTGCTGGTTCCAGCCCCCTTCACGCAATGATGATTCACGCAATGCATGCACTGGAAGGCCTGTGCCGGGCGGGAATACGACGCATGGTAGCATGGCGGATCTGCGGTTCAATGGAACTATGGCTGCATCTTGATGTGTTGTCCGTTTTGCTTTTCTGTTTCGTTTTGCCCAAGGCCGCTGCGTTGGATGGCCTCCCTGTTCTCGTTGTATTGCAGTGCCTGTGCGCAATTCGTGTTGGGGTGATTGCAGGGGAGGAGTGTGAAAAGGAAGATAACGACACAAAAGGTTATGCGGATAGGGAGCTGCATATGTGATCAATGCAGAAATGCAGAACATGCAAGAAAATGCTACGCAGGGTAAGCAAACCATGCAGTCTGTGCTGGACGTGAAAAGAAGGGCATCACTGAATACGATCTGCAACGCTGCAGAGCCTGCAAGAGGCCATTTTTGGCGCCGACGCTGGCGGACTGCCCAACCACCGTCTTACGAAAGGAAAAAAAAACAGACGAACAGAAATAAAACGACGCCAAGGCGGCCAGCAATACTACCCAGCGGCATAGCTCTATGATCGAGTTGTTTAGTCCAGGCTGTCTGAATAGGACGTCAAGATCGGGAGTTTCTGCCGTCTGTTTGCGCGCAAAGCGAGCGACGCGAGGTGTTGAAAAAGGCGCGCGGCGTCGCCCGCCATCAACGCAACGCGACGGGCACTCCCGTCGCTCTAACCGAAAAGAACAAAATGATAGACTTAGTGAAGCGCAGGACAGCCAATGAGAGCACTTGTGAAGGATTTCTCAAAAACGTTTGATGAGAAACGAACTGCAAGGCATAAAACAGAAAATAAAATAAAAAGCGGCATAAATCAATCGAGACGCAGGACTTTTGAGCCTCAGCAAAGTCGTCTCCCCCCCCCCCCCCCCCCATTACAATAGGTACCTCTCTTGTACACAGGCCACTCGATGACGGACAGCAGCCAACGAACGAAAAACGTTTCGTGGACACCCTTCCATCAAAGCAACCCCCACCCTATTTTGAATGGCCTCCTCCTTTAATCCTTTGGACCTGTCGAAGTGTTTGCCGTCCCTCCACCTTGGTTGCAGATAAGCAAACCTGGGAAAGAAAATAGAGCGAACAAACATGACAGACAGGACAGACATGGCGACAACGGACACACAGACACACACGGCAACGAGGCAGCAAGAGAACCAGATGTCTTCCCAAAAAAGACGCATACGCCCCCGCCTCTCCGGAACCGCAGAGACAACTTCCCCGTGAAGAGGGTGTGTGGTCCAAGGCACGGCTGTTGTTGCACTGTGAGACTAGCCACCGCTCTTTTCTCGCCTTGTCTGTCTCATCGAGATGGTGGCCGATGCATGTGCATCGTCTTGTAATAATGAATAATACAAAAAGTGAGAAAACAAGAAAGAATAGCACGCGACACCTCACAAGTCCAAATGAAAGATGGGACCTCAGAGAGTGAAGTGGCGTGATGGCGGGAGACTGGAGACAACACAGACGTGGTTTGATTATAGATGACGACAATACACCACGGGTCGTTGAATACAGATGAACGCAGCGCCTTTCAAAATGGAGACAAGGCGAACCGATGACGATACTCCGTATGCATACCACAAGATCAGCGACAAACTGACGAAAAGGGGCGTGTCGAGACAGGTTGCAATAGGACAATGCATCAAGATGGAGACGAGAGCGGGCACCGTGGTGGTTTGTTGACGTGGCAGCCTCGGGTTGACAGGAGGCGGTATTCTGCGGTTTTTTTTTTTTTTTTTTAAGTTTTTTTTTTAAGTTTTTTGACAACTCGTTGTCAACTTCCTCTTTTGGCGAGAAGGCTGCCGCCGCAACCACTAACACGCAGATTAGTGAGCCAGAATTTTCAAAAAGGCAGTCGCCACGTCAGAAGAGTCTTTTACATGTTATTTTAATACTCTTTATTTTATTGTATTTTTTAATTTAGTTGATATTTTATTTCACTTTACTTCTCAGCTACCCCTATTTTGTTTGTTTCGTTTACAATTTATTCTCCTAAATGAGCAAGGAGAGACACTACGTCGAACTACGAAGTAGAGTTTCCCAGAAAAGCATCCGATTATTCGGAGAAAAGCAATTACCTTTTGAAATAAGACCAAGCCGGGGTATTTTTTCCATAACAGGAGCTTTCAGGGTCTTTCTCGGCAGGGTTTAACCTTCTGCGAGAGCTCGGGTTTTTCCACAACGCCCATTTGTGGAAGAAGTAACCAGGGTTTCCTTGTTTTTCAGGAGAGGACAGAGAACAAAAAGGAGAAAAGACGAAGGAGGAAAAGGCGATGAAAGCCTGAAAGGACAACAGAAGGCACGTCGCAGAAAACCCGAGAACAAGCTGATCAACGGGACGGACAAATGGTGGACGAGGGAGTTGACAACCCAACAGCGCATTGCAACGTGACAGGATGAGGGGGGGGGGGGGGGGGGGGGGGGGGGGGGGGGGGGGGGGGGGGGGGGGGGGGGGGGGGGGGGGGGGGGGCGGGG